>CM076577.1:1117980798-1118055370 GCA_034641835.2 Pinus albicaulis | reverse complement strand
GTCTAACCTATGCAATTATTGAGTTTTCCCTTTGCATGTTTTAATTTATTTCTTAGATTTAAATACTAAAGTATAATCGGTTTCTTGTACATCATCTCAAGAGGGTGATTTTATCCTACTTCCATATTGGATGCTGGAGTGATTGAACGTACCTTAGTTGTTTTCCTTTACATGCTTTAATTGCTTTCTTAGACTTAAGTTTTCAAAACTAAAGTATAATCGGTTTCTTGTACATCATTTCAAGAGGGTGCATTAGGGGAATTTTGAGGTATAAAATGGGCCTCCTAAAGAAATTATAAATTAATAGTGGAAATAATAAAATAAGATTTGATTACATCATCAAATTTTAGAGGGAAAAAACAAAAAGCTAATTTTTCAACTCGTATTTTCAACTTATCTCCCAAAGTTTTTACTCAAATTTCAAGCAGAAGGACTCGTTGGATGCAAAATTTAATTCCTCATACAAGGAGTACCCATGTTGCATACTTTCGATGGATCCTGCTACATGAAAAATGAGTAATACATGAAAAACGTGATTGCAATCACGTTTTTTCATGTATTTCTCATTTTTTGTGTAGGAGGGTCCATCGAAAGTATGCAACATGGTACTCCTTGGATGAGGAATTAAATTTTGCATCCAACAAGTACTCTAGCTTGAATTTTGAGTAAAATATTTGGGAGATAAGTTGAAAATATGAATTGAAAAAGTAGTTTTATTATTTTATTATTTTTTAATCTTTTTACACTTTTACTTAAAAAATGGTGAATTATCCCCCATGGTTGACATCATCATCTTGAATCCTATTGGTTCTTATAAAGTTTATTTTTGTTGTACATTTTTCTTAGGAGGTCCATTTTAGACCTCAAAATTCCCCTAATGATTCTATCATACTTCCATATTGAATGCTGGAGTAATTGAACATACATTAGTGGTTTTCCTTTAAATCTGCTTTCATCTAGAGTAGCATTGAAATTTCAAATTTCAGTTATAAGATTCATATCCATGGAATAGGACTAATGTTAAATTAGGATTCATTAGAATAGACACTCTGTTTTCAGATCAGATTCTAACTAGTCAATAGTTTTTAATTCATTTTTATGCAAGTTATTTAAATTTAAGAACACTCCCTTTTGTTCTTTCTTTCAAAGTTAGCTTTACACATTTAAAATTCACTAAATTCAATTGATTCCTTTCACAATCTTTATTTCTTAGATTAACATTTAGACATAAGTAAAAAAACCCCCAAAAAAATATAAAAAAAATACATACAACGAAGTAAGAAGAAGGTTAACTAAGCACATATAGTGCACCACACTTCATCAGTTTACAAACCTCGATTGATAATTTATGTAAGCAATTTAAGACATTAAATTACCTAAACAGTCATACGATCCCTAATTTGATAAGTAAACGATGGAATTAGGATACATATAATTTTGGAATTTTTTTTTGCATCGTTACCAGTGAGGTGCTAAAGGGATTAAAGCTTAGTAGTTTTCACAAATTTTCTGCATGTTCTTAGTTACAGGGACAACTTGGGGGTAAAGATAAAATGGTAAGACGAGAGGTAAGGACCTATGCATCCACTTTGGTTGGGTTTCTCCAAAGCCTCATTGTTTCTTTCTTTTTCTTTACAAGTGTATTTTCCTTTGGATTGATTCATGAAAATAAGAGACGCCTAACTTGTGTGAACAAATAACTTGGTGACAATAGGGTCTTAGTAGCATGGTGGTGCTTCGAGTACATGATTGGTTGGCTTGTATTTGTTTTAAGTGTTTTTCCTTTCTATTTATTTACGATTTTAAAAGTTTTTGGTACTTTAATAACTACATACACTAATCCATGTGCATGACAGGGATTAGCAACCAACAACACAATATTCAAGGATGATCAAGAGTTGAAAATAAATCTCTCAAATCCTAGCAGTAGCTAGGATTTTTGATTCCTAGGAAGAAAAAATATTGAAATTAGTCAAGAACTTATCTGCTTCTCTAGAAGCGATAGAAGAACAACAAATCCATGAACCACATCCACGAGAAGACCTTCAACCTTTTGAAATTGTTGAAGAAAATGAAGAATTAGGGATCACATCCAATGGAGAGAAACCATTAGAACCTAAGATTGAATATTTTTTGAGATTCCTATCTATGGGTCCCCTAAGCACACAATAGGATAATCCTCCAATGCTAGAAGATCTTCATGGAATGATAAAGGAGGATATGCTAAGTGAGACGAGGTAAACCAAGAGCATTTTGATTTTGTTGAAATTTGGCTTTAAGTAACTATAAGACCATATTGTTCCTTCATTCTTCATTACTTCTTGAAATCATCATAAAAACAACTGGTTCTTTGTACTCAGGTATACATTAAACACTATATTCTAAAATTGAGTATTAATGCATTTTTATACCTATTACACACATGGTTACATTGGAAATAATACTATACTTGAGGAGATGAGTTTATTTTCTCAGGTAGAGTAGGATAGTAAATAAATAAATAGATAAATGTTTCATATAGTAGTTAGTTTATTTATAAAATATAGTGCAACATATTTCTCATTTGTTTTGTATAAGTGGAGATGTTAAGAACTAAAAAGGAAGTTGAAAATGGGAAATCTATTGTAACCATCCCTCCCACATTTACCCACTTTCACTAGCCTACCAGGGTAAACATGATACAGAGAGCTAATATGACCTTACCCAAGCTCCTAGGTCTCATTAAGGAAGTGGGGCCGACCACTGACGAAAAACTGACATTTCACTACATCCTATAGGGGCTACAAAACACTCAGAGGATGAGAAACCATCCCAAGTGGCCAAACCCTGAGCTAGACTTCTCCTTATCTACCCCAGGCCCTCAACCACACCCCCATCAATGCCTCCATGTAGCTGGAAGCTTCCAACCACATGCACAAACTTACATCCATGCGATTGCAACTCAATTTTTTCATTGAGGAGCATGTGGTCCCTGATTCTGAGCCTAAATTCCAGGTCAACCTCCATACCACTGCCCAAAACTTCCTGTAACTTCTCATAATTAACATTGATATGAAAAAAATGCTAGACATACAAATTTGAAGGCAAAACTTGACCTATACTTCCTAGAACATGACACGCATTTCATCAAACATATTGAGAAATTTTAATCTACAAGTCATGAATGCATATATGAACATAGGGATTTGAAACTTATCTAAGAATCATAAAGAAGGTCTAACACCCTCTCATAATATCTACAATAACACTTAATATCTCATGCATTCAATAACCATTCATCAACCAATCAAACATATCAATAGCCATAACTAGAAACTGTTATGAAACCATGCTTATAACCATCATATAACCATAATAATAACTATGAAAGAACAACCATCAAATCCACATAATAACAAGTACAAGTATTCATGAAATACAAGAGTAAAATAGCTCTTATTAACATAATCAAAATCCAACCAAGTCAGGGACTTACATGTACCACTCGACAATAGATTGAGCTAAACCAAATATTTCTTTCAACCAATCACCCTTATGTCATATTGCAAGCATGAATGTGGGAATAAAGAAAAAAAAAACTAGGGCTTCCTAGAGATTAAACCACCTCCACCCTCATGCTCACACGATCTTGTCAAACCGGTCAAGATATCACATAAGAAACTGATACATAAACATCCAGGGCTTTCCAGAGATTAAACCACCTCCACCCTCAGGATTTACCATATTCCTTCCAAAAATAGTCAAGGGATTAATAGGCCCAAGAAAATCTTGGATGCCTCAGAATTTATTCACCAATACCTTGAGGAATTTCCTTTTTTAAACCTCCACCCTCAGGCTTTACCACAATCTTTCCAAAATCGATCAAGGAATTCCTAGGCCTTATGGAATTTTCTCGAGACCACCTCACATAGTTTCAAAACCATCCGAAAATCCAAGTATCAACCAAATAAAAGAACCCCATCACACCATGGCTATCCAGAAATAGAAAGGTAAGGATGAAACCACTGTCGCACCTAGAAAAAACCATGCCAATGACAACTAAAGAACCAAATACATACATGCATGTACCATGCATTCACAAGCCAATTAGGAAATCACACATGCAACTTGTTACCTGAAATTATTCCTGCTGAAGCTACTTGATCCAAATTTTCCTTACTTGTCCCTTTCTTTCCTTTGCTATCCCATCCTTTTCTTTCCTTTCTCCAATACTCTAGTGCTCCAATAATGCTTTAAGTGTGCAATAGTATGAGAGAATAAAGAGAGCTCCAAGCTAAAACTGAGAAAATGCTAGCTAGAAAAAGCTGTGAGCTAATCCTAAGAAGCCCTTTCATCATTGAGGCCTCTATTTTCTTCAAGTTCATCTCTTTTTCCTTCAATTTCCCTCTCATGCAAATCTGTGACCTTTCATCTCCCTTTTTTCCTTTTTTCCTTTTTTTTCATAAATAAATTCCAATTAAAACCTATTTTCCTTTTCAAATCATTTTCCAATTTCCTTAAGCTATAATAAATCGAGGTGAGACCCACTAGGATTTTTTTCCCAGCATTCATCTTGGAATACGTGTCCCATGACCTTGGTCTTATTTTTCATTTATTAACTTTATTACATGAAATTTTAACCCGAGGCTCTTACAGACTCCTCCTCCTTAGGGGAACGCCTTCCTCGATGTTCTATGACACCTATAACCAACAAGATCGCTGAAAACCAAAACATATTTCCCATGGAGATTTATAAATTATCTCAATGTAGTATTTACAATGAACTTGCTGAAAAGCAAAACCAACATGAAAAACATGACAAAATGACAACCATACTTCTTATTGGATCTTTGTAACACAACTCATTGTGCTATTTACAATAAAAAACATACATAAATATATGCATACAACAAAAATCCTTTTCCTCAACCAGAAAATAATGAAGGATAAATATTCTGCATTTGATCAACCATATACCATGTAGCTTCATCAGGCCCAAAGTGTTTCCACTACACTTAAACTTGCTTGATTTCTCAATTCCGGAGCATGCATTGTTTCCACAACAATATGCACTAAGGTTCTGGTTGTAATTCTGCTTCTGGCTCCACCTACAATGCATACCAGTCAATCACATGATCAACATATTTCACATACTTCTTAATCAATGACACATGGAAAAAATCATGGAATTTCATTGTCAGAGGCAGTGGAAGTCTGTAGGGCAGTAGTCCAATCCTCTCAATGATCTTGAAAGGTCCACAATACTAGGGTGCCAAATTGGCACATGACCCAATCCTCAAGGATCTCCTCTTGGGTTTGATGCGCAAGTACCCATGCTCCCCATTCTAAAACTCCTTAAACACTCTCTTCTGATCTGGACAATTTTTCTACCTATCTAGTGCTGCCTTTAGATTCTTCTTGATAACCTGCATTTCATGTCCCATATCTCTCAACATGTTCATTCCTATATGTACCTTGTTCACTAGATCACTCCAACTAAATGATTATTACAACTCCACCCATTAAGTGCCTCAAACTGACTCATCCTCAGTGACTCCTGATACTCGGTTTTGTAAGAAAACTAAACCAGTGGAAGATACTCCTCCCACTTCCTTTGCTGATGCATAACATACATCCTCAACATGTCCTCCAAAATCCTGTTGACCCTCTTTGTCTATCCATTTTTCTGCATATGATAAGCTGTACTGAAGGCCAAATATATACACAAACCTACAAAGACCGCCTTCCAAAACTTGGAAGTGAAATTGGCCTCTCTATCTGACACAATCTTCCTAGGAATACTATCCAATATCACTATCTCCCTGATGAAGACTTAGGATACCTCACTAGCTGAATAAGTAGAGTTAACCACTATGAAATGAGCTACCTTAATCAATCTTTCAACCACAACCATGATGAAATCATGTTGTCTAGATGTATTACAAACCCATGATGAAATACATGGAAATGAACTCATGTTTCCACTTTGGAATCAAAATCGACTATAAGAAACCACCTAGATGCATACACTCTATTTTTACCTGTTGAAAATCCAAACATGTGTCGACGAACTTAGCTACCTCTTTCTTCAGATTAAAACAATAGTATAAATTATTCACAACTCTTAGAGTCTTATGATATCCTGGATGAACCGAATACTACTTAACATGAGATTCCATAAAGATAATCTTCTTAAGCTCACTATTTTCTGACACATAGATCCTCTCTCGAAATCTGATCAAACCGTTTGTCGTGGGATGATAATCCACATCCGGTTCACCTGTACCTTGTTGTTGTAACCTGTGCTTAAGATAACTGTACTTATCATTCTATTGTCCTACTTGTAAGATATGATACTATAAATATGTCTCGTATGTACTCATAACTGCTATATGTTTCACATGCACTCTTATGCTAAGTGAATCTACAAAGTTGTTCTCTTTTTCCTTAATGTACCTGATCTCAAAGCAAACTAACTAATCATATCCAACCATCTAGATTTCCTGGAATTCATATTTATTGTTTAAACAAGTATCTCAACCCATTGTGATAACTCATCAACACAAACCTCCTGCCAAGAAGATAGTGTCTCCACATCTTCAATGCATGGATGATTGCTGGAAAATCAAGATCACGAGTCACATATTTTGCTCATGCCCATTTAGTTTCCTTGACTCGTAGCATACCACTTGTCACTCCTGCATCAGGAATCCACCAAGTCCCCTCTTTCAATAATATGTACACTCCATGAAATCTTTATTTAGATATTAAATATTTATAACTAGAGCATTCGTAAGCAACTGCTTCGACTTCTCAAAACTAGTTGCACATTCCTCTCTCCATTCAAATTTATTTCCTTTCATCTGCAATTATGTAATAGGATAGAAAATATGTGAAAAGTTCCTAATAAACCTCCTTTAATAACCTATTAACCCCATGAATGATATAATCTCATCCACATTCCTAGGAGCTGCCTGTTCCATGATATCTCTCATATTTTCCGGGTCCACAGATATGCCTTCCTTGGAAACAACATATCCCAAGTAGTTTACCTCTATCTGAAATAAACTGCATTTTCTAAGCTTGGCATACAATTGATGCCCCCTTATCAATATCAATACTAGTGCTAAGTGTTTGGTGTGCTCTTCCTCATCCTTAGAATATATTAATATATCATCAATGAATACAATCATAAACTTGTCCATATAAGGATGCAAAAAAATATTCATCAAACACATGAAAGTAGTTGGAGCATTAGTCAAACCAAAAGGAACCACAAAAAAACTCATAATGCCCATACCTAGTATGGAAAGTAGCCTTGTAGATGTCCTCTTATTTTATGTGTACTTGATGAGATCCCGATCTCAAATCAATATTTGAGAACACTTATGCTCCCTTCAAGTGATCGAAAAAGTCATCAATCACCTTGTTCAACTACCTGTAATCAATGCACAACCTAAGAGTACCATCCTTCTTTTTCATGAACAACAATGGTGCACCCCAAGGCAATACAATTGGCGTAATGTATCCCTTGTCAAGCATTTCATTCAACTACAACTTCAATTCCAATAGCTCTGGAGTGCTCATCCTGTAAGTTTCCTTTAATGTTGGTGCTGCTCTGTGTACTAATTCAATAGAAAATTCCACTTCCCTGTGAGGCGGAAACTTTGACATCTCTACTAAAAATACATGCTAAAAATATTGTAAAATTGGATACCTCTTCAATTATTCTACATCCTCAACCTTACCTTTATCACTAGAAACATGCACTGCAAACAATAAACACACTTTCTTGCAATTACGCTTTTCATGCATAACTATAACCATTTTAACTGATACCAACTTCTTCTTACCCTGCAAGATTCTCTGTTCTCCATTTTCATCCAAGCACTTAATATCTTTTTCATAAAAATCCACCTTAGTCCTATGAAGGTACAACCAATCCATACCCAAAAGCATACCATTCATCTCAAATGTAGACATACCATTCAACTCAAGTGCACAAGATCTTACCCAATGATGAAAACTTTTTTTAGTACCTATAGCCAACTACACTGACCAAGACTCTGAATGCACTTATTTTCTCAAACCACACTTATCCACCAGGTTAGGGTTAACATAACTATAATTATATCCAAGGCCAATCAAAATAGAAACAACTCGATCATAGATTCTACCTTCAATCTCAATGATGGATGTTTGGGGATCCACCTTCCTGTTATCAAATGCTACACAGATCCAAGGAATTCTCTTCCCAACATCCCCAACTGTCTGTTCCTCTAGAGAACTGTAGATATGAGGCCTAATAACCTGATATCACATATAATCCTTCTTGAGATTATCCTTGCCACATATCCAACATTGCAACTATATCCTATCATCACCTCCATTCTGCTACTCTCCAGGTTGAGGTCTAGGTCCCTTCTCTACTACATCAAACTTATTATAAGGAGAAACATTCTCTTTCTCACTTACATCCTGAGGTATTGTTCACTTCGGTGGAAATTTACATTTAGTCTTGTCATTGCTCATATTAGTGCTTCAAATTTCCAATAACTTCCTGATCTGAAATTGATTATTAGTTAATGATGTGCTAATATCATTTTCAGATTTAATATGAAAGTGCTTAGTTTTTCTTCTTGTACAAGGGTCTTTACATGTACTTATGATTGGTAATTCAACAAACTTGATGAGATCAAGTGTATTTCATGAACATAAAATCATGGAAACTAAATGCTGAACAACAACATATAAAACAAAATAAACACATACAATTGAGTCAAATACACATGGTTTTGATGAAGGAGTTAACCCCTCCTGGGCTACATCTCCTTGGTCCAGCTTCCATGGCATGGGCCTTTGTATTAGCTTCAATTGTGAAAAAGCATTGTTTACAGTCTCATGTTTCCTCTAAAACTTACTCCAATGGCTCCAAAACATCAAAATCTATCAAGAATGACTCTTTGTGAGCCAAAATTGGTCAAACATTGCCTCCGTTATTGAAAAAAAAAATTTCCCTACATTTTCTCCACTAAAACTGGAAGTTCGCCAGTTAACTCCACTAAAAATAGAGCTTCTGCCACATTTGGTGGCTCCACCAAATCTGCCGCTAAGATAAACCCACACTTAATTTAAGATAAGTGTGATTAAAGTGGGATTAACGAGTAGTTTAGCGCAAATAATTTTTTACAACTAATCGCAGATTAGCATGAGCTTAATCTGGATTATCGAGTTAATAAACATGGTTTATCTCCATTAATTATTTCCTACCAGAATAATCGTTATCTTTTAGTCGTGGCACTTCGGACATGTGGGAGGGGGCTGGCCCACGGGGCTAGTCGCCTCCAGACCCCCAACTCTAGAGCTGGCAGCCGTTAAGTATAAGCGATCACCAAATGATTAATAAGGAAATCGATGATGGTGTAACGGTAGTCCTCGGCGCTAGCTTGGGGGAGGTAGCAGGGTCGACCCTGACCTCTGCCCCTCCTTGGTCATAAACTTTTGGTGGATGAAACTGTTGTGAAACTAGCTCCAAAAAGAGAAGAAAAGAGATATCAACGTCTTAGAAATAAGCCACTTCGAGGGGGCAACCTCCAATACATTACATGAATGAACAATTCTTGGATGATAAAAATGACAAAACCCCCTTTCTATATATAGGAGTCCATGGGGCCACAATTTATTCCTAGTGGGGCCACAATGTAATCCTAGCCGACCTAACAATAATAATTTAAGGGCACAATAATAACAATATGGGGGTTATAGGGGTACAAAAATAACAATAAGGGGGTTACACTAACAACAATAAGGGACTATACTAGTAATATAAGGACCTAACATGCTCCTTTCCTTCAAAAAGGTGTTGTCCTCAATGCTTGAGTAGCTCTGGGTGCTTTTGTATAAAATTCTCATCCTCCCATGTAGAATCTTCCATGGGTAAGTTCTTCCATTTGATGAGATACTCTGAAATTGATCGATTTCTTAGTTGTCGAGTTCTTGTTTCCGTGATTGCTTCAGGTTCCAATATGGATTTTCCTTCCTCATCAAGTTCTGGAAATATTGTTTAAACTAGAATTTTTTCCCCTATAACCTTTTTTAAGCATGAAACATGGAAAACTGGATGCACTCACGAAGAAGCAGGAAGCTCCAATTTGTATGCCATAGTACCAATATTTTGCAAAACCTTGTAAGGACCATAGTATTTTGGTGATAATTTATTATCCTTCTTAGCTTGATTGAGGGAAATTTTTTTGTATGGTTGTAGTTGTAAAAATACCTAGTCTCCCACATCAAAACTTCTCTCACTGCGATGTTGATTTGCCTTTTGTTTCATTCGATTTTGTGCCAAATTTAGGTTATCCTTTAAGAGTTGGAGAACTTCTTGTTGATGCTCGATGTGATCCTCCACTGTTTTAACCCTAGCATTTTCCCTTAAATAAGATTTGATGGATGGTGGATGATATCCATAAAGTTCCATAAATGGGGTCATTTTTGCTGCAATATGGAAGGAAGTGTTATACCACCATTCAGCCAGAGGTAACCACTTGACCCATTGTGCTTGCTTATCAGATACAAAACACGAAGATATCCTTCCAAACATTTATTCACTATCTCTGTTTGACCATCATATTGAGGATGATAAGATGAGCTATGAGCTAGTTGAGTACCCAAACAAGAAAATAATTCCGTCCAAAAATTTCCTGTAAAAATGGGATCTCTGTCACTTACAATAATCTTCGAGTTTCCATGTAGCTTTTGAATTGTTTCCATAAATGAAATAGCAACTGTACTTGCTTTAAATGGATGAGATAATGCAAAAAAGTGTGCATACTTGGTAAGTCTAACAACTACCACCATGATGACACTCCTTCCTTCGGACTTAGGTAAACTTGTGATAAAATCCATTGAAATCTCCTCCCAACGTTGACTTGGAATGGATAAAGGTTGTAGAAGACCTAGGGTCTTAATTGTCTCCACTTTATTTTGTTGGCAAACCAAACATTCCGCCATAAAATTTTGAATATCAGATTTAAGGCCATCCCAAAAAAATTAATTCTTCACCCTATGGTAAGTTTTTAAAAATCCAAAGTGTCCTCCTAAAGGAGAAGTGTGCAATTCCAAAAGAATCTTTTGTTTTAGTTGGGAATTCTTGCAAATATATAAGTGATATTTGTATGATAAGGAATCATTTTTCCAACTAAATGTATTAGATGTACTAGGATCTTGCTGTAACTTTTGAATGAGTGTCCATACATCTTTTTCCTTCTTCCATTCATCTCTTGCTTCGGTTATCCAATCTGGTTGGATAATAGAAATGGCACAAAGCAATGCTTCCACCTCTTCATTCTTTCTTGAGAGTGCATCTGCAACAACATTAAGCTTCCCTTTTTTGTAGATTATTTCAAAGTCATAACCCAACATCTTTATGACCCATTTTTGCTGCTCTTCTGAAGATAGTCTTTGTTCCAAAAAGTGTTTAAGACTATCATGATCAGTTTTCACCTTGAAGTGTCTTCCCATTAGGTAAGGTCTCCATTTCTTTAGTGCATGTAGTATTGCCAACATTTCCTTCTCATAAATAGCCTTTTGTAAATACTTTCCTTTGATTGAACGATTTTCAAAAGCAATGGGTCTTCCTTCTTGCATTAAAACAACACCAATTCCATTTCCTGAGGCATCACATTCCACAATAAAGGTTTTTGTGAAGTCTGGCGTAGCTAAGACTGGTGCTAGGCACATTGCCTCTTTAAGATGTTCAAAGGCCTTAGTTGCTTGAGGAGTCCATGAAAATGCATATCAATAATGTTACGAGTGCTGCTATTTCAGAAGATCTTTAATAAACTTAAGTATAATACCTGTTAAATTTGGAGAACTACATCGCTTTATGGTTGGGACTCTTCATTTCATTGGCTTTAATTTTGTTAGGGTCTACCTTAACACCCTCGTGAGATACAATATGACCCATATATTCCACCTCTTGTACTCCAAAGAAACATTTGGATGTTTTTGCATATAATTGTTTCTCCTCCAATAGTTTGAGCACCCTGTCAACATGTAGAACATGATCCTTCCAAGACCTGCTGTAGATTAGTATATCATCAAAAAATACTAGCACAAATTTTCTAAGGAAGGGTTTGAAAATGGAATTCATCAACCCTTGAAATGTAGAAGGTGCATTGGTAAGGCCAAAGGCATGACCAAAAATTCATAATGACCCTCATGAGTTCGAAATGCTGTTTTTGGAATATCTTCAGTCTTCATTCTAATTTGATGATATCCTGAACTAAGATCCAACTTGGTAAAATAAATTGCTCCATGTAATTCATCCAATAATTCATCAATCACAGGAATGGGAAATTTGTCTTTAATGGTGAGCTTATTGAGCTCCCTATAATCCGGACACATTCGCCATGATCCATCCTTCTTGTGTACCAATACTACAGGAGCAGAGAAAGAACTTTGACTAGGTTGAATTATACCGCCTCTAACATTTCTACAATCATACGTTCAATTTCGCTCTTTTGGAAGTAAGGATATCTATAAGGCTTGATGTTTGGAGGAACACTTCCTGGAATCAAATGAATAGCATGATCATGATCACGAATAGGTGAGAGTCCTTTGGGAGTTTCAAACACCTTGGAATGATTGTCCAAGACTTGTTGGAGATCTGCAGAAATAGATGATTTTGATGTCGGAACTTCTAGTGAGCATAATTGTGCAATTACGCCTCGTTGTTCTTTCTTTAGAAGCTTTGTCACGACATTAGAGCTTATTATCCTTCCTGGCTTCCCTTCAATACCCCGTAATTCGACTTCCTTTCCTTCTGAAAAAAATTTCAAGAAAAGTTCTTGAAATGGTGTCATCGTTGTCAACATGTAACCATTGTAATTTCATAACAACATCAAACACCTCCTATTGAGACGAGTAATTAGACCATTCAATACATATTCCCCTGTAGCGATTATTGATATTATGATATTTTCCATATAAATTTATATTTGCCCAGTAAACCATTTAATGACATTCCAGCTGTACAGAACAATTCAATTCTGTTACCTTTCAATGAAAATTGTGGTACTAATTGTAATCAATCAACAATATTACCTTTTTCTTTTCCTGAAATTTTCTATCTTGAGAGTTTGAGGAGTGGTAATTTTGGCTAATGCATTATATGATATGGTTGGACTCATTTTTCTTCTAGGGCTTCTTCCGGTGTATATCTCACTTTTGGGGTTTCTTGTTCATTTTCTTCTTCCTCTTCACAATCTATGTAAAATAATTTCTTCTCAGCACACTTATGACCTTTAGTGTATTTGCTATCACAACTGTAGCAAAGCCCCTTTGCTCTTTTTTCTTCCAATTGTTGTGGTGTCAACCTTGTAGGTTGTGGAAATCTAGGCATAGCAACACTTCCTTCTTTATAGAAGTGAGTGGTAGGCTTCCTTGTCGCCATAATTTTACATTCAATTTTTCTTGCCAGCCTGAATGCCTTCTCCAATGAATCAGGTTCCAAAACACGAACTTCATGTTGGATGTTATCCTTTAAAGTACCTATGAAGAGATCAATCCTGTGTTCCTCTGGAATATCAGTTACCCTTATATTCAATTTTTGGAAGTCTTCAATGTGCTCCCCCACTAAACCCTTTTGTTTGAGATTTATCAATTGGCTAAAGAAGGTGTTGCTCTTTGTATCCTCATAATGTGCTATCATTTCCTCCATAAAAATTGACCAAGTGACAATTTTTTTATGGGAGCAAAGCCATCGATACCATACAAATGTATTTTGCTCTAAATGTAAAGTTGAAATGCGTACCTTTTGTTTGTTTTGCACATTATTGAGACTAAAATATTGCTCCATTTGTAGTATCCATGTTACGGGATCCTTGCCATCAAACTTCCTCATATCCATCTTTGGAATATGGTGGTTCTTCAATCCAACATTAGAGTTTATGAAATCATGATTAACATGTATTTTATTCTCATCATGAGTTTCCTCTACTATCTTTTCGCCATTAGGAAACATTTTTAATTAACTTTGCTAAATCACTCTTCATGCTTTTCGATAGTTGTTCATTTTTCATTGATTCAGCTTCCATGTCAATAAATTTAGTTTGCCATCCATCCGACTTCTATGCCCACTTCCATGCAATCAATCTAGTTTTCCTAAAATCCACCATCTAGTCTACTTTTCAAACCATCCATATTAGTTTCCATGCCTTTCTTCAAAACTTCCATTTCATTTTTTGTTTCTCTTTACGATAGCGAAATTTGGTGCACTTTCTCTTGTAATTTTGATATCTCATGCTGTGTTTCTTCATCTTCATGAGTCATAGTAGAGCCTTATAAAGGCTTAATTGGTGTTGAATTATTTTTAGGGGGCATTTTAGAACCCAATACTGATATCTATTCTTCAATATGCCCTTGGAATAAATTCAAACTAATTTTTTTCAAACGAGACTTATGTAATTCGAAAAAAATACACACCTTTTTCTTGCTTTTGAGGAGCTCGATATTAAAACTGAATTATCTTTGTGATTCAGATCTTTAATATCTGAAATTTGGCCCTACGGTATCCCTATGAATCCTCTTTCGAATGCCACAGGTCTGACCTGATTTGGATTTTTCAAGACAACGTTATGTCCAATCTCCCACAATGACCTAATTATGGACTGGTTCAGTAGAGCGAACTTGTACGACTTGTCACATGTCACTGTTTGCTCCTTTGGCTCTACAATTGATAGATAAGAAAATAGAGTCCATGTACTTCCATACATTGTTTACATAATTCCAATGTGATGCTCATAGAGAGAGTTATGAAGATTTTCCCACGATCACCTCTTTGAGATGAAATTCAGGAGCCTAAAAAAGACCTAACTTCAACAAATAATATCTCCAAAATAATTGTGAACCAAGCTCTAAAATTGTGCGAAGATGTTCTTCAGAATTTCGGCTTCGTGCTATATAAATTTCATCTTTTGAACCTTTGTAGAAAAAAGTTATAGTGAAAATTCCACGATGACCGGTTTGGTGCAGCGAAACCCTAGAATCCAAAGCTCTGATTCCAAATGTTATGAAACTAGCTCCAAAAAGAGAAGAAAAGAGATATCAACGCCTTAGAAATAAGCCACTTCGAGGGGGAAACCTCCAATACATTACATGAATGTAGCCTTGATGATACAAATGAGCAAACCTCGTTTACATATAGGAGTCTACAAATATAATGCAATCCTAGTGGGGCCACAAAGTAACCTAGCTTTACCTAACACACTTATGTAAAGGCACAATTATAATAACAGAAGTTATGGGTACAATAATAAATAAGGGTTACACCATGCATAATAAGGACTATACGCAATATAAGGACCGAACAGAAACTATTGTCTTCACACCCACAAAGAGATATAATGCATATGTATGCACCCATAACATTTGACATAAACGTTGGTGTATAATAATGTATGCAAATAATATAGGTGTGCCCATAAAATTTGAATTCGACCCTTGGATTTAAACCTTTGTTAAAATAAATATGCCATCCACCCTTGCCATGGTGGAGGGCACATTGCAGCCTTCGGTTGTGCCACATGGCCCTTCTCCATTGGACCAAAATTTCACCATATAAAAATAATAATCCACCATAGAAAAAATTACAACCTTAGGATTAGGAGGAAAATTTCAATTTCCCAAGAAAAATTGGAAAATCTTACTATGACACTTGTCACAATATCATTGGCTGAAAATTGGAGGATATTCCCTGAAGATTCCTGAGGTACTGACTGGACTGCCAAGTCATCAGTCTGTCACTGTTCTGCACATTTTTTTACTTGTTTGAGAAAACAAACAACATACCATAACTTACTCATATGAACTCAGATTTTGATGAAACGAGTTGCTTTGGAATCCTAGTAACTAGCTCTGTCTGGTCATTCTAGTTTGGAGAATTTATGAGCACTTTAATTTTTGAGCTAAATATTGAGCCTGTGATCATTCCTCCCCACTAGAAACCTTTTGGACCCCAAAAGATACTATCAATTGTTCAACATGTGAGGGTACAACTCCCTCACCCTTTCACTCTCCATCCATTTTGCCTTTGAAGGATTTTTCCCCTTGAGTCCCACTCTAAGGTATTCGACATTCCCTCTCCTTGAAGTTTTGATTCTTCTATCAAGTATGAGATCTTGTTGAAGTTCATCAAGATATTCTAGCAAGAAATCATCTATTGATGGCAGATGAACATGCTCTCCTTCATCATCAATCAAAGGAGGCTCAAACAACCTCAAATTCTCAACATTAACGACATAATATATTTGCATATAAGGAGGAAAGTCTAGCTTAAATCCATTAGTACCAATATTTTCCAGAATTTTAAATGGACCATAACGGATTGGCTCGATATTTTTACCTTTCCCTTGCAATATTTATTTGCTGATATATAACCAAACTTTATCTCCAACCTAGAATTTATGATCAAAACGATGTTTATCATGCCTCTCTTTGGAACATTGTTTTCATGTAGTTTTCTCCCCTTCTTTCTTGATGCTTGCATTCTTCTTTCCCTTCCATTTTCCTCCCTTCTCTTTTCCCTTACCCTTAAATGGATTCTTATTACTACCCTCTTCTTGAATGTTCTTTCCCCTTGCTTCAAGATGCATGGCTTGCACACATACTTCATCTAAGTTGTTTGGGTTAAACATAAGGATAGTATGTTTCAAGTAGGAATGTAAACCCCCAATGTATTTCAAGAGTGTGTCTTGGGAATTCAAGTTTACTCCTAACAACAAAGCCCTCTTTCTAAACTCCTGGGTTTACTCTTGAAATGTTTGGCCCTTGCTTTGCCTAAGTTTTTGACAAATCATAATTTCTTTTTGCATATAGGCTAATGGATAAAGCTATATTTTAATGGAAGAAATGAATTCAACCCAAGAAATGGATATCTTACCATGAATTCACATTTCCTCTTTAGTTTTTTCCTCCCACCAAACTAGTGCTGCTCCTTCTAGCCTTAATGAAGCCAACTGTATCTTTATGTCGTCCTCTTGTAGATTTTTAATTCTATAGTATACTTCCAATTGAAGGATCCAATTATCTAACTTCTGTGCATTTACCTCACCATTGTACATGAGAAGTTCAAACTTGATGTCAAACTTGAGTAATGGAGTTTTTCCTTTTGGGATTTTTGAGTGAGTGTGGGTGGTTTTTGTGGTGGAAGTGGAAGATGAAGATGTTGATGAAGATGATGAGGACGAGGATGGTGGAGATGGAGGTGGCTTTCCTACACTAGCTTTCGACCTCTTCTCTTCATCCTTATTACCATCTGAATATCCTTCTCCATGTGGAGGCTTAGAACCTTTGATCCAAATCTTTGGGGGAGGCCCACAAGATCTAAAAAATTGAAATGAATCTGACAATATCTGCAACAATGCCAGAAAAAAAGAGAGAACACACAACAAATAAAACCACAAAGAAACTTGTTTTATTGAAATAGAGAATAACTGTAGAAGCTACATTGTGGTGGACAATCTGTCATTTTACAAAATGCAACTTGTTACTTATAGCCTTTTTTGTTACAATACCACAGGTAAAGTCCATGGGTGGGTAAATGGCATGGGCATATCTCACTTACAATACCATGGGTAAATACCGTGGGTGAATGAATACCATGGGTGGATGAATACCATGGGTCGATGCCATTTACAATACCATGGGTAGATGTATAACATGGGTGGATAAATACCATGGGTGGATGCCATTTTCCATTCAGATCAACCTTATCCTACTCTTTCTACAGTGAATGCATCAAACATGATTTTAACCATTCTATGAATATCTTTGAAATCTGTCTTGACATCCTCTTCTTCTGAATGTCTATAAGTATCTCCAACACCTGAAATAATGTCTAAGGATTCAAGCTCAACTCCTGATTCTTGTACCCTTTAAACCACATTAAATTCTTGTGAAATTTGTACCTCTTCAATCTCAACTGCTGGAGATAGAACTTGAGGTGCTTCAAGTGCAACTTTGAGTGGAAATTTGGGTGAAGATGATGCTTTCTTAGCTCTATTTCTTCTTTTCCTAATCTCAGGAGTAACAACCAATAGCTTCCCTTATCCTCTCTGCAACTTCAACTTTGTGAGCATCACAAAATTGCAACTATTAAAATTAGCAACCTTTTGCTTTGATACCAACTTGAACTGAAACTGATTATTAGTTAATGCTATGCTAATTTTAGTTTCATATTTAATATGAAAGTGCTTAGTTTTTCTTCTTGTACAAGGGTCTTTACATGTGCTTATAATTGACAATTCAACAAATTTGATGAGACTAAGTGTATTTCATGAACATAAAATCATGGAAACTAAATGTTGAACAAAAACATATAAAACAAAACAAACACATAAAACCTCGTCAAATACACATGGTTTTGATGAAGGATTTCACCCCTCCTGGGCTACATCTCCTTGGTCCAACATCCATGGCATGAGCCTTTGTATTAGCTTCAATTGTACAAAAGTGATGTTTACAGTCTTTTTTTTCCTCTTCAACCTACTCCAATGGCTCCAAAAAATCAAAATATACCAAGAATGAATCTTCTTGAGCCAAATTGGTCGAAAATTGCCTCAGTTATGGAAAAACCAAAATTTCCTACATTTTCTCCACTAAAATTGGAAGTCTGCCAGTTAACTCCACTAAAAGTGGAGCTTCTACCGCATTTGGCGGCTTCACCAAATCCACCGCTAAGATAAACCCACACTTAATTTAAGATAAGTGTGATTAAAGTGGTATTAGCGAGAATTTTAGCACAAAGCTTGTTTTACAACTAATCGCGGATTAACATGAGCTTAATCTAGATTATTTGGTTAATAAACATTGTTACTCGTCGGTCGTGGCACTTCGGACATATGGGAGGGGGCTGGACCGAAGGGCTGGTCCCCTCTGGACCCCCAACTCTGGAGCTGAGAGAAGTTAAGTATAAGTGGTTGCCAATGGTTAATAAGGAACTCGGTGATGGTGTAACGGTGGTCCTCAGTGCTATCCCGAGGGAGGTCACGGGGTCAACCTTGACCTCCGCCGCTCCTCGGTCATAAAATTTTGGTGGATGAAACCATTGTATTGGAATTTGGTTAAAATAGATATGTGAAATATGTATTCACCCATAAAATTTGACTTAAACCTTGGTGTATAATAATGTATGCAAATAATATATGTGCATCCATAACATTTGAATTTGACCCTTGGATTTTGACCTTCGTTAAAATAAATATGCCATCCACCCTTGCCATGGGAGAGGGCATGTGGAAGCCTCTGGCTGCACCACGTGGCCCTTCTCCATTTGCCCAAAATTTCACCATATAAAAATAATAATCCACCATAGAAGAAATTTCAACCTTAGGATTAGGAGGAAAATTTCAATTTCTGAAGCAACATTGGCGAATCTGACTGTGACACTTGTCATAGTGTCATTAGCTGAAAATTGGAGAACATTCCCTAAATATTCTTGAGGTGATGACTAGACTTCCAAGTCATCAGTCTGTCATTTTTCTGCACATTTTTTTACTTGTTTGAGAAAATGGACATCAGGCCATAACTTACTCATACGAACTTGGATTTTGATGAAACAAGTTGCGTTGGAATCCTGGTGACGAGCTCTATCTAGTTGTTCTAGTTTGGAGCATTTCTGAGCACTTTCATTTTTGAGCTAAATACCGAGCCTCTGATGACTTCCTCCAGCTACTAAGGTTCATCATACTCAATCCGATCCTTAAATACTAATGGAAATCCATGGATAAATCTCTGAAATTTTGTCTTCTCATCCTTAAGATATGACACATACCTGAAAAAATCCAAGAAATTAGTCATGTCCTCCTCATTTTTCATCGGTCCCATCTTTAGCTCATAGAACTCCTTGTATTTTCCATCATAGTACCTCTCTGAATCTTTTTTTTCTTGAAGAGTCTCTTGAATTCATGCTAACTCAACTCCTTTGTCCTAATGTATCTGACACACTTCACATCTTCCCACCAAATGTATGCTTTCCCTTTCAAGCTGAAAATAACTATATTGGCCTTCATGTTATCCTTATAGTCGTGCAACTCAAATAATTTCTTCATCCCTAGAAACCATGCCTCTACATCTTCCAACTTCTTCAACTCTCTATCAAATGTAATATCCCAAAAGGGAGAATGTAGTAATACACAAACACAATATTTGTAACAACAGATTCTGTACACATAAGTTATGAACAACACAAAAATATCCAGAATAGGTGAGCCATTTTATTATGTGGAGATGAGTAATAGATACAACAGTGCATAAAATAGAAGCACTCAAGCCAAGAAAGTGGCCTAGAATGACCCTGAAATTATGCCAAAGTAGACATTACGTAAATGAATCTGTTGGAAGCTGTATACTGTGTTGTCCCGTCAGCTAATGATGATCTTACAACTGTTGGCTGAAAGAGAAAATGTAGATCTATGGTGATCTGGAGCTCTAATGATGCCAAGATTGTAGATCTGGAAACTATGATGGAAACCCAAGATGACCCAGAAAGGAAATTCAAATCTAAGAAGATAAGAAATTTGCCCTCCTAGGGTTTGATACCTTGACTGCTGGGTTATGAAGATATGAAACATAAACTAATGTAAGATGGCTGTAATATGTTACATATAAGATATATGCTTTGAGGGCTGATCCCTCCTTCAGATCTCCAAGTTATAAGCTTGAGATCTAGCTTCTTCTTCCTCCTCTCAAGATGAAAACTATTGCATACACAAAAATTGGAAAAACTGCATTTTTTGGGAGGGAGAGGCTAATGCCTACTATAAAATATGTCTGATCAACTCAAGAATTATGAAAAGAGTAATTAAAAAGTGTAGGGAAGATCCCCCACATGATTTCTAGCTGAAGTACTAGAAACTTCTCTCCTCCTTTGGATCTACAGGACAAGATTGCACAATACTTGATGGGACTATTGCTACATGGAGGTGTGATGTGTTTTTCTTTATGCCTGATATGGATCTAAAGTACTGGAAGGCTGATCTTGAAGCTTAATGTAATATTCCCAAATTGGGACTGCTACCAAGGCATGCCCGAAAAACACATTTTTCAGAAATGTATGCTATAGGATTGGAAACCAGCACTTGGATCCATTAGATCTGACAATCTAAGACCAAAATACAAGAGGGGTTAAAAAAAAAATCCTTCTAGGTGGGTTAAACAAATCTCCCCTCACTTAGTGCAGCTAGAAATTTCCCAAAGAAGGGGCTGCAGCAATACAAAACAACTATGCCCATAAAATAACTCAGATCAACCCAATATATAGAGGAGAAAAATATGATGGTTCATTAATTGCTTATACATCAACAAATCGGGTTTATAATAAGGCCCATACAATGTACAAGTGAAAAATGGAGAACTTAGATGAAGAAACCCTCAAGAATGAGGTGCTGCAACAATGTATTTGTTGTAATAAGGCTTGAAAACGTTATATTATGAGCTAAAGAAGCTGTACATTACATATCATATCTAGAACATATCTGTGTACAAAATATTAGATCCATATCAGATTTGTACACTAGAAGAGTTCCTCTACACGTTCCCCTTGGGGTTTTGAGCAAAACATGAAATACAAAGAGTAGATCTAAGATCTAAAGTTGTAGATCTGCAGTTTGATTTGGAATTTCTGAAGTAAATATAATACACAGTAGATTAGATCTGAATAGAACATGGACCAGAAATCTAATCCATGGATCACCACAGTGAAGGGAGGAATCCCAAACACCATAGATCTCTCTTCCAAAAGCATGCCAAAACTCCCTGCAACTCTACTCTTGCAAATAATACAGTTATGGGAGAGAAAATGCTTTGACTCTAGAAATGGTTTGGCTTGATTCCAAGATCTGATTATGCAGCTCCAATGATCCAATATTCTCTTATCAGGAGGATAGAAGGCTCTCCCATTGAAAATAGGCACCATAATGGCCTAGAACTGAATAGATATAGCCTCCACTTGTTGCATCTTACAAGGAAAACCAAACCCTCAACATGATCTGCATTGTAGTTGGAAGATGTAGCTTGGCCAAATGCCTGATAGTGGACAAGATCAACATGACTCCTCCAAGAACTACTCAATGGAAGAGGTGGGATTCTCGATCAGGAACACCCTAGTGCTAAAAAACACTATTCTCAGCTAAACAACAAGAGAATAAGAAATGTATAAACATAAAATATCTTCAGAAAATATCATATCATGAACAACCTTCTTTTGATGTCCTCCTCTTCCTTTTAGAAGTTAGAAATCTTGCCAAACCCTAAACCATCTCAATGATTTAGCTCTGTTCACATGTGTAGCCTCAAACTAGAACTGCACTGTGCATCTAGGAGTTTCATTGCATCTAGACAATGCTGATGATTTGGTCTTGGTTGACTTGGTCAACTGATCCAACCTCTTTCACACTTAAGTGTGCTTATGAAAATGGCTTATATTTAGCATTGTTCACATTGAGCATTGATTTATTTTCTGTTTTATGAGTTTTATTGATCCTCCCTTACAATTTTATTCACAAAAATAGGAAGCAAAACAAAATTGAATATTCATATTAGCTTGGGCTAATTAGGAATATTACACTCAAGGTGCAAGAATGAATCCTCCACCAGTTCCTCAGCTGAAATACTGAAGGAAAACCTCCTCCTCTCAAAACCTAATGTAGAAATGTGTTATTTCTGAAGATGTATGGATTGCAGAAAGTAGGAACAATGTGGCACCAATGCCTGATGATGAATGTAAGCTCAAAATAACCTTCCTAGAGTAGGCACTTGAAGTCCCCCGTGGGTAAGGGCGAGATTCCCACTCGGGAACACCCTGTGCTAAACAACACTGCAGACTTAGCTAAACAACATAAGTGTGCATAGAAATGTCACATGACAAATCCAAATCTAAATAGATCAATAATAAATAATACAAAATCCTCTCTAATGTTGCCTTCATCTTCATTATATAGATTGTGAGCCTTCCCATGCCTTTTCCCACCTCATAACTGTGTTGTGCATGTGGACATAGGCCTCCACATTGACTGTGTTGTCTCCCCATGATCTCCATGATATCTGCATTTAATTTTCACCCTCTCTATCATGTGTGCACTAATGCACCACTTCCTCCATCATCTCATCATTTATTTCTCTATGATCTTACTTTGATTCCTCCTAGATCTTATTTGACTCCTTCATCTCTCCATGTTCTTCTTATTAATGATGTTTGATCTCCACTCTTTGATTATGTTATCACCTAAAAATTTTCAAAATTTTAACTTGAAATGTGTCAAGTTGGTCTTTAGGTTAGTTAGGTTTCACAACACCATGAAATGATAAATTTTATGATGAACATAGGTTTTAAGTTTGTTTTAAGTTGTTAGAGATGATCTCAAGTCATATCAGAAGAGTAGATCTCGAGTAGATAATTTAAAGTGACTTAAAGTCTTAAACCTGGCCAGCTGTCAGAAATTATCTGATTCCGTAGCGATTTTAGTACAAAATTAACAGATTTTGTTGTGGAAACACCTAGTAATTCCATATCAAAAGCTGACACTTGTCAAAATAAATGTACTATGAAAGTTGTCTCATTCTGTAACGGTTTTCTACATAATGATGAGGTTAACCTTTGAAGGTTTCGAGGTTGTGTTTTCAGAGTAGGGTTATCATTCAAGAGTTAGGCACGTTTTAGCATCGGCCACCATTTGAAATCCATCTCATTTTCCTTTTCAAAGATATCCCTCGTGTATCATACTTTGTTTCTCGCTTTTTCAATTTGCTACCAAAACACCTTACTGTCATTTACATCTCCTGTAGAAATCCCTTTTCATGCCATCTTTCTTCTACCATAACAGCTCGCTGTCATCAAAGGATTTTGCTGAATAGGTGTAAAAATATAAAGAAGGCCACTGCTGCAGAAAAAGAAAGATATGACTACACCAAAGAAAGTTAATAAAGGAGGTCTGCCATTCAGGTACAAGCCTACAAGTCCAAGTTTAATCATGGAAGACCAATATTTTGTTGACCTTTTTACAAGAGCAGGCTACATTCAGTTCTGTCAAAGGTTGCAAGGTCATCATAAACATGTCTCACAAGATTTCGTGATCAATTTCAAAGGCACATATACAAAGGTTGGTTGTCTTCATGTTCCAATTACACTTGATAAAATTTCTAAAGCAACAAGGATCCCGAGAATTGGAGAAGAATGGTTTAAAGGTACCAAGTTTAACTTGAAAAGTTGTGATGATTATCTAAAAACTGAACATGTAGGGATAAAAATGACAGAAGGGATTCCTAGAACTTGTCTTAGAGATAATTCTTCTAAATTATTGACAGTCATACAGAAATACTTTACATGCGAAGGAAGATTCCAAAAAATCTACATGTATCACTTCAATCTGTTGCTTCATTTTACAGGGAATAAGTTGATAGATATTCCTTTTTACCTTTTTAGAAGTCTTGGAAAAATGGCAGACAAAGTGCAAGGAAGACCTGAAAGAAGTGAAACTTCCATTTTTCACCATGGGTTGATGAAATTACTAGTGTTGGAGGAATTAAGTAAATTGAACAGAGACTGGGCATCCTTCTTGTTCATGGATGGGTATGAAATGGATGTTTTGTCTCCAAGGAAAGCTCCTAAACTCAAAAATTATTCTTCTAGGCAAAAGCTGAGTGCCACTGCAGAGTTAGAAAGGAATCAACAAGAAGGTTTAAAATCTACAACTAAAGATATGGAAAAAGAAACTGAATTAATTCAAGAGACAACATCATCTCCAGCAACTAGCAAGCAAGCTAACAAACATGTCATAGATAGCAAGACCAAACCTTCAACAAAAAGGTCTAAAAGAAACACTAAGGAAATTTTTGGAGGTAAAGGTAGACTTGAAGAAATTCTAAAAGCTATAGACATTGCAGAAATCCTATAGTGAAAGCAACTGAGATAGAGGGATCCAGGGTTAGAAGAAAGGGACTTATAGCCAAGAAATTAGATTTTTCTCCAGAAGATTTAGGTTTTCTTTTAAAACCTAGAAAGCCTTTTACTAGATCCCAGATTTCTGCAACTATCACTGTCAGAGATAAGCAGCAGGAGGAAGATAAAGGAAAAAGGGAAGCAGTACAAGAATTTATATTCATATCTCCTATTGAGACAGAGGTTATCAAAGAAAAGAAGGATCAATATAAAATAAAGTTTCAAAATAAATCTGAAGCAGACTCTCTAAAGAGACAGAGCAAAGACAATGAATAAAAAGTCAAACAAAGAAAGGGAAAGGAGAAAGTCATAGAGAAAATTGAAAAGGAGATTCTTGAAGGACAGTTAAGAGTAGTAAGGGAAGAATTAACTGAAACAAAGAGAGAGTTGGAAAGATACAAGAAAGATAGACAAATGATAGATGAGGTTGAAAATAAAGTGAATAACCAGGTCACTCATTTTGAAAATTTTATTGGAAAAGCCAAACAATTCTTGAAGAAATCATAGAATTTACGCATCATGATGTCACACACAAGGAAGAGAAATTTATGGTTACAAGCAGAGAGGAGAAGTCTTCAAAGACAAGTCGAGGAGTTGAAAGAAATGGAAATGATGAAGAAAGAATCAGTCAAGAGAGATTTGGAAAGAGGAACTATGGAGAAAACTGTGAAAAATACTCATGAAGAAACTGCTAAAATATTCATGGATCCTTTCAGCCTCAAAACCTAAGTTTTTTCAAGCCTCTAATAAGTTAGGCAATTTCGCAGCGTATGCCAAGCTTGAAACACATTTTCTGCTGCAGAATTTCTAAAGAATGATTTTTCGACTTAAGTTACTTAAACTGATAGGGATGAAGAGTTTTTAGGGTTATGTTTAATTGTTTTTTGATCACATAATATCATAATATGGTCAAAAATAGCAGAGGATCATTACATATCACCTTTTGTGCTTGTGCTACGAAACTAGCTACGAAAGTAGCTCTAAGACTCTGTCTTGACAACAAGGTTCATTTTGGTGGCTAATTTTGGAAAAATAAGAAAGGTAAAAAAATATTTAAAGCTGCTCCCCATGACAAGGAAAAAGAGTATCAGGGAAATGTCAAAGAGTATTAGATTAGTGGTTTTCTATGTGGGAATATTCTGTTAAAGATACAGTTTGAAGATATCAGTACACTGTATTGCCAAATCATCAAACTGAAAACTTCTAAATGGTAGGCAGAGCAGCATCACGAAGACAATTAGAGTATTCAAGTCTTGTTTATGGTCAGCATGGTTGAAATTCATGATTCCTTTCGAGGAATATTTGGATCAACTTCATTTTAAATGTAATAAGTAGGTGTTTGAGTCATAGTAGGACTCTAAATTCTAATTCGAAAGGTGTCAATCCTAGTTGTAAAAAATCTAGTTAGTGGTTAGATTTTGTTAGAGTAATGGATTTTAATGGTCTAGTCACTTGGCAGACTGAATGTAAAGGCTAGATGCCTATATGTAAAGAGGAATTCGATTTTTTAAGGGTTGGAAAATGTTATCTAAGAAGTTCACTTTGTAAAGCTTTGGATTGACTGATATATACAGTAACATACAACTTTTCTTCCCGAGAGATTCTTAGTGTATTTTCAATGAGTTTTATGCCCTACCTTTGAAATGTTTCTCTTCCATAGCCTTGATGTCTCATTACCTAGAATTCATGTATTACATGCTCTCACTTCCTTTGAACTTTCAAGTTATTGGGATTTTCCTGAATGTGTTACTCTTTCATTGAAATATATACAAGCCCCAACTTCCACTAGAAGAGCTATTGTTATCTTTATCCCTGTCACTGACTCCATAGCCCAATGGTAGCAAGCCTCCATCTTTTCAACCTATAAAAATACAAAATCAAAACACATAGAGTTAGCCATCTATATACATCTTTACTCAATATCATTAACCTTTGAGAGAGCCCTCTCAGGTTGAGGAGGCTAAGCCTCAATCAAAATATTGGTTTGAAAGATTTACATTGAAGTTGTCTGATCAGCAGCCAATCAGGTACGATTTTGGTGATAACATTTTGGTGCTGTTGCTAGGGACTTAAGGTGTAAAATTTCCCTGGGAAGAACAACAAAGTTTCAGTTCTAAGGTCTGAGAGCAATAGATACTTAGGCACATATTAATTGCATTTTTGCTCTGACGACTCCACATATCAAATAATCAATTGGAAGGTGACTCCACTACTTGAAGATCAGTAGCTTGATGAAGTTTTAGAATGAATTCCATTGCAATAAAAAATGCCAGGTATGCTCCTATGAATCGGTCTCATATCCCTGGCTTTCCAAATCCTATGCCAAAGGTTGAATGGTTAGATGATCTTCCAATATTCAAAGATGAAAAGAAAGACAATGCTACTCTTCAATTGGTTAGATTCCATATGCATGTACATAGTCTTAAGGTTCAGTTCCTGAAGATTGTCTCATGAAGATGTTTTTGACCACTTTAGAAGGAAAATAATGGTCTTGGTATGAAAGCTTGCCAAATGGTTCATTATATTCTCTTGCTGATTTCCATGTTGCATTTTATGAGATGTATAAAGAGTGTCATCCCTCCTTATCTCTCGTCAAAGACTGCTGTAAGCACTCTGTGAATTTTATTGAATATTTGGAGAATTACTATGAAGACGATGAGTTCATGGATGAGGAAATTTTAGAGGCCCTTCACAACAACCCATTTCATCACCAAGAAGAAAGGATAACCTCTCCCTTGGATGAAAATGAAACCTAGCAGGAGAAAATTTATGAAAATCATGTCAGATCCTCTGAGTTTGAGGAAAATTTGCAGCAGTCTTGTCAGTATTTTGATCATCAGGAGTATGAGAATCATTACAAACAACAAGAGGAAATACTGGAAGATAGTTTCTATAACCATCAGGGTAAGGAAAGGGTTGATTTTTTATGTCATTCCTTGAATCAGCTTACATCAAATAATGATCATATTAATGAGCAAAAATAATTTTTTTTTGAGAATCAGTTGGAACAACAATTGGATAGCATACAAATGAAATATTGTGTGGTTGAAAAAATAATAAATGAGTTTTCCAAAGTTACAGAATGTTATGAGTATTATAAAAAATATCATGTCTTCTTTGACCCTATAGTTGAATACATGGAAGAGTTTTACAGTCCAGTTTTCCAGTTTCATTTTCATTATGAAGATTAGATATATTCTAAGTTACCTTGGTCATCACAATATCATGTCTACTTTGGGTTCAAGTGCAATCAAGAGGTCCAAATGTCAGATAAGATAAATGATTGGCTTCATTGGAAGTTTCATGTTGATTGAGTTAAAGTGGAGAGTTGCAACTGATAGGGTAGGTAGGAGTGTGTGAATAAGCTCAAAGGTAAACAAATATTTAAAGCTACTCCCCATGATAAGGACAAAGAGTACCAGGGAAATGTCAAAGAGTATCAGATTAGTGGTTTTCTAGGTGGGATATTCTGTTAAAGATACAGTTTGAAGATATCAGTACACTGTATTGCCAAATCATCAAACTGACAACTCCTAAATGGTAGGCAGAGCAACATCACGAAGAAAGTTAGAGTATTCAAGTCTTGTTTATGGCCATCATGGTTGAAAGTCATGATTCCTTTCGAGGAAGATTTGGATCATCTTCAGTTTAAATTTAATAAGTAGGTGTTTGGGTCATAGTAGGAATCTAACTCCTAATTCGAAAGGTGTCAGTCCTAGTTGTAAAAAATCTAGTTAGTGGTTAGATTTTGTTAGAGTAATGGATTTTAATGGTCTAGCCACTTGGCAGACTGAATGTAAAGGCTAGATGCCTATATGTAAAGAGGACTTCGATTTTTTAAGGGTTGGAAAATGTTATCTAAGAATACCACTTTGTAAAGATTTGGATTGACTGATATATATATAGTAACATACAAATTTTCTTCACCTGATATTCTTAGTGAATTTTCAATGAGTTTTATGCCCTACCTTTGAAATGTTTCTCTTACATAGCCTTAATGTCTCATTACTCAGAATTCATGTATTACATGCTCTAACTTCCTTTGAACTTTCAATTTATTGGGATTTTCCTGAATGTGTTACTCTTTCATTGAAATATATACAAGCCCCAGGTTCCACTAGAAGAGCTATTGTTATCTTTATCACTGTCACTGAATCCATAGCCCAATGGTAGCAAGCCTCAATATTTTCAACCTGTAAATATACAAAATCAAAACACATAGAGTTAGCCATCTATCTACATATTTACTCAATATCATTAACCTTTGAGAGTGCCCTCTCAGGTTGAGGAGGCTAAGCCTCAATCAAAAGATTGGTTTGAAAGAGTTACATTGAAGTTGTCTAATCAGCAGCGAATCAGGTACGATTTTGGTGATAACATTTTGGTGCTGTTGTCGAGGACCGAAGGTGTAAATTTTCCCTGGGAATAATGACAAAGTTTCAATTCTAAGGTCTGAAAGCAACAGATACTTAGGCACATATTGGTTGCATTTATGCTCTAGCGACTCCACACATCAAATAATCAATTGGAAGGTGACTCAACTACTTGAAGATCAGTAGCTTGATGAAGTTTCAGAATGAATTCCATTGCAAGAAAAAATGCCAGGTATGCTCCTATGAATCGGTCTCATATTCCTGGCTTTCCAAATCCTATGCCAAAGGTTGAATGGTTAGATGATCTTCCAATATTTAAATATGAAAATAAAGACAATGCTACTCTTCATTTGGTTAGATTCCATATGCATGTACACAGTCTTAAGGTTCAGTTCCCTAAATATTATCTCATTAAGATGTTTTTGGCCACTTTATAAGGAAAAGCATGGTCTTGGTATGAAAGCTTTCCAAATGGTTCATTATATTCTCTTGTTGATTTCCATGTTTAATTTTATGAGATGTATAAAGAGTGTCATCCCTCCTTATTGCTGGTCAAAGACTGTTGTAAGCACTCTGTGAATTTTATTGAATATTTGGAGAATTATTATGAAGATGATGAGTTCATGGATGGGGAAATTTTAGAGGCCCTTCATAACAACCCATTTCATCACCAAGAAGAAAGGATAACCTCTCCTTTGGATGAAAATGAAACCTAGCAGGAGCATATTTATGAAAATCATGTCAAATCCTCTGAGTTTGAGGAAAATTTGCAGCAGACTTGTCAGTCTTTTGATCATCAGGAGTATGAGAATCATTACAAACAACAAGAGGAAATACTAGAAGATAGTTTCTATAACCATTAGGGTAAGGAAAGGGTTGATTTTTTATGTCATTCCTTGAATCAACTTACATCAAATAAATATCATATTAATGAAAAAAAATACACTGTTTTTGAGAATCAGTTGGAACAACAGTTGGATAGCATATAGATGAAATCTTGTGTGGCTGAAAAAAGCATATATGAGTTGTCCAAAGTTACAGAATGTTATGAGTATTATAAAAAAGATCATGTCTTCTTTGACCCTATAGCTGAATACATGGAAGAGTTTTATAGTCCAGTTTTACAGTTTCATTTTCGTTATGAAGATCAGATAGATTCTAAGTTACCTTGGTCATCACAATATCATGTCTACTTTGGGTTCAAGCGCAATCAAGAGGTCCAAATGTCACATAAGATAAATGATTGGCTTCATTGGAAGTTTCATGTTGATTGAGTTAAAGTGGAGAGTTTCAGCTGATAGGGTATGTAGGAGTGTGTGAATAAGCTCAAAGGTAAACAAATATTTAAAGCTTCTCCCCATGATAAGGACAAAGAGTATCAGGGAAATGTCAAAGAGTATGAGATTAGTGGTTTTCTGTGTGGGAATATTCTGTTAAAGATACAGTTTGAGGATATCAGTACACTGTATTGCCAAATCATCAAAATGACAACTCCTAAATGGTAGGTAGAGCAGCATCACGAAGACAGTTAGAGTATTCAAGTCTTGTTTATGGTCAACATGGTTGAAAGTCATGATTCCTTTCGAGGAAGATTTGGATCATATTTAGTTTAAATGTAATAAGTAGGCGTTTGAGTCATATTAGGACTCTAACTCCTAATTCGAAAGGTGTCAGTCCTAGTTGTAAAAAATCTAGTTAGTGGTTAGATTTTGTTAGAGTAATGGAGTTTAATGGTCTAGCCACTTGGAAAAATGAATGTAAAGGCTAGATGCCTATATGTAAAGAGGACTTAGATTTTTTAAGGGTTGGAAAATGTTATCTAAGAATACCAATTTGTAAATCTTTGGATTGACTGATATATACAGTAACATACAACTTTTCTTCACCTGAGATTCTTAGTGTATTTTCAATGAGTCTTATGCCATACCTTTGAAATGTTTGTCTTCCATAGCCTTGATGTCTCATTACTTAGAATTCATGTCTTACATGCTCTGACTTCCTTTGAACTTTCAAGTTATTGGGATTTTCCTGAATGTGTTACTCTTTCATTGAAATATATAAAAGCCCCAGCTTCCACTAGAAGAGCTATTGTTATCTTTATCCTTGCCACTGAATCCATAGCCCAATGGTAGCAAGCCTCCATCTTTTCAAGCTGTAAACATACAAAATCAAAACACATAGAGTTAGCCATCTATCTACATCTTTAATCAATATCATTAACCTTTGAGAGAGCCCTCTCAGGTTGAGGAGGCTAAGCCTCAATCAAAAGATTGGTTTTGAAAAAGAGTTACATTAAAGTGGTCTAATCAACAGCTTGATTAGGTACGATTTTGGTGATAACATTTTAGCGCCGTTTCCGGGGACCAAGGTGTAAATTTCCTGGGAAGAGCGACAAAGTTTCGGTTCTAAGGTACGAGAGTGGCAGATGCTTAGGCACATATTTAGTTTGTGTTTGCTCTGGTGACTCCACATCAAATAATCAATTGGAAGGTTACTCCACTACTTGAAGATCGATGGCCGATGAAGTTTTGAAATTGAATTCCATTTGCAGAAAAATGCCAGTGCTCTATGAATCGGTCTCATATCCCTGGTTTTCCAAATCCTATGCCAAAGGTTGAATGGTTAGATGATCTTCCAATATTTAAAGATGAAAAGAAAGACAATGCTTCTCTTCATTTGGTTAGATTCCATATGCATGTACACAGTCTTAAGGTTCAGTTCCCTGAGGATTGTCTCATGAAGATGTTTATGGCCACTTTAGAAGGAAAAGCATGGTCTTGGTATGAAAGCTTGCCAAATGGTTCATTATATTCTCTTGTTGATTTCCATGTTGCATTTTATGAGATGTATGAAGAGTTTCATCCCTCCTTATTGTTGGTCAAAGACTGTTGTAAACATTGTGTGAGTTTTATTGAATATTTGGAGAATTGTTATGAAGATGATGAGTTCATGGATGAGGAAATTTTAGAGGCCCTTCATAACAACCCATTTCATCACCAAGAAGAAAGGATAACCTCTCCCTTGGATGAAAATGAAACCCAACAGGAGCATATTTATGAAAATCATGTCACATCCTCTGAGATTGAGGAAAATTTGCAGCAGACTTGTCAGTCTTTTGATCATCAGGAGTATGAGAATCATTACAAAAAACAAGAGGAAATACTGGAAGATAGTTTCTATAACCATCAGGGTAAGGAAAGGGTTGATTTTTTATGTCATTCCTTGAATCAACTTACATCAAATAATGATCATATTAATGAGAAAGAATACACTGTTTTTGAGAATCAGTTGGAACAACAGTTGGATAGCATACAAATGAAATCTTGTGTGGTTGAACAAAGCATATATGAGTTATCCAGAGTTACAGAATGTTATGAGTATCATAAAAAAGATCATGTCTTCTTTGACCCTATAGCTGAATACATGGAAGAGTTTTACAGTCCAGTTTTCCAGTTTCATTTTCATTATGAAGATTAAATACAGTTTAAGTTACCTTGGTCATCACAGTATCATGTCTACTTTGGGTTCAAGTGCAATCAAGAGGTCCAAATGTCAGATAAGATAAATGATTGGCTTCATTGGAAGTTTCATGTTGATTGAGTTAAAGTGGAGAGTTGCAGCTGATAGGGTAGGTAGGAGTGTGTGAATAAGCTCAAAGGTGAATGAAAATCTTTTCAGTAGGTACAAAGTAGGTTCTTGTTAGAAATTTACCGAAGAAATAATAAATTTACTAAGAGTAACAAAAAACCATAAAATAGCTAGCAACAAATCATAAACATAAACAAAGATGTTTATCCAGGAAAACCCCCAGATCTGGGGCAAAACCAAACCAATGAAATTTAATTAAGCATTAGCCAAAAAGCTGGCCAATCTGGCCAAATGAGCCTTCATCGCTCACCTCGAGGCCTACATTACAAGGAAGTATTCCCAGCCTTTTATAGGTTCCATTACATGCAATACGATGGGCTGAAAACCATGGGTGCACAATACCATGTGCCCCAAAACCACTACTATTTACCCTAGTCAACATTGACTCTAAACTGAGTCAAGTTTACCTAACAATTCCCCCCTTAAACTTGACTTTGGTTTTCTTGACTAAATCTAGCCAAAATTGCTAAGTGAGACAACCCTGCTCACTCTAGCTCTTCCCCCCTCAATTTTTTTTTGTTTTTTGTTTTTACCCAGGTAATTGTTACCTTGACATCCCCCCTATCACCTTGATCTAACCCAAAATTTACCAGTGATTACTGAGGGGTACACATGCCTTACCAGGTCTTACAACAGTAATTAACTCCATTATAATAATAATATTTTTTTGGTTTCATTGTTACTGTTAGCCCCCCTATGAAATTTTTGACAAGAAATTAGGGGGCTAATTTGTTGCTGAGTCTTCAAGGAATGCATTTCCCCTGAAAATACAACCCCCTTGAAGCCCCTTTGTGCCCTTCAACCTTTGATGGTTTCCCTTCTGCTGAGTCCCCTTTCAAAACCCTCTCTATTGGTGAAGAAATGCCCAAAGGCCCCCTTTTTCCTCTTACTTATACTCCCTATCTTCCCCTTCTATTTCCCTTTTTACCCCTCAAATCCCCCCAAATCCCCTTTAAATTTCTCCCATACCCCTTGTTTTCCCTTCTTACCCCTCTATTTCTCTATCGTTCCCCTCCCCCAGCCCTAAAATCCATTAAATGGGCTAAAAAACCCTCTTTCCGACCTTGATATAAGGCCTGGCCCCTTTCCCGCAGGCCCCTTTCAAACCACTTCCCCACGTGACCCTTCCCCAGGACCAAGCGCTTAAGTCCCGGGGCCAATCACAATCGGAATCATCGGCGGGAGGGCAAAACCCTTTGTAATAGCAAAAACCCCGATGCGATATGTTTTTAACGATAAATCGGCCGGCCTGTTCCGCACCGTTGATCTTGGGTCCAGATCAATGGCTGAGCGCTAATCGCATGCTCCCCGTCAATCGCAATCGCAAGTCGCAGCGGTACCGCCCCGATTGAAACCTTCCGATGCAATCCTGACCGTCCATTCTCCCTGCAATCCAACGGACATCGCTCCATCGCACCTGCCCCTCCGATTGTTGTCCCAACCGTTGATCTATCGGTTGATCATACGGTCAGCGCTCAATCGCAATCTCCCCCCCCCCGATCACAATCGCAAGACCTTCCGTTTGCCTCCCGATTGCATCTGGGCCGTCCATTCTGTTTCATGATCAACGGTCCTGCGTCAATCGCTCCATCGCAATCGCAATTCTCTGCGTCTGACCTCCGATTGATCGCAAGCCCTTGCGATTGCGATCCTCCGATTGTATCGTGACCGTCCGTTCCCTCCATGATCTGACGGTCCTTGCTTGTTCGCCCTCCGCCACGATGGGTCCCACTCTTACATTCGTTTCCGTTATATTTCATGTGTTTTGCACGTTACGCCCATTTTATGTATTGTCCCGCCGATCGATCTCCACCGTTGATCTTTGTCCCCAGACCTAAATCTAACGGTCTGCGCTGCATATTATCCCCGAACCCTATTAATCATAAGATCTCACCGTGTCATTGCATTTTGTTAGCATTATAGTAAAGCCACCATTTCTCCACCACGTGGCATCCTTTCCATTGTTTCTCCGCTGTTCCGCCACCATTCCCCCGCCTCCATAGCATTTCTCCACCACTGCCCGGGCCCTGTGATAAATTATTTCATCATGCAGGTAGTGCAGAGAGGCCTTTTCAGCCGGCCAGCGAAGTAGCAGAAGCAGGGTGTGAGAAGAATTCGAGCCCGTAATTGAAGATTAATGCTCTAATCCTACAGTCAAAGGATTCAAGCACAGTTTGAAGACTAAGGACGCACCAGCAAGTCATGATTGCGCCACCTAAAGGCAGAGCGCGTTTACTCCAGAAAGTACTCCTTCCTACAGCGCCTTCTTGCCTTCTCGAGCCCTGAGATAATTAAATACACTGACTGAAGCTCGTTTCAGACAGTCCGGCAACATTAAAGAAGAATGGAGGGCCATGCAGGCTTCCATCCAGTTCGTTCATTTCAACAGGGCAGAACAGAGGATCACAGACCCCTAGCGCAGACAAAGGTAATATCAGGGTTTCCCGTTGGCAAAGTGTTTTTTTCGTCTAGGACAAGGCATCCATACTGTTTTTATTATGCAGAATGTCCCTGAAGGATTTTTCCATCAAACTACAACTCAAAGACAGTCAGGCATTTATTAGACAGACCCTCCTAGTAGCTTATCTTTTCCCGAATTCAAATCACCTGGGGTACAACGAGCCCAAAATGTCAAGATCAAATCTGAAGCAGATCGTTCTCTTACTAAGAGGAGGAGAGCGAAATAAATATGCAGCATTCTCAAGCAGGATGGGCCTCGGCCCTGCATTCATTATTATGCTTAAATGTAACATTCAATGGGCACCTACCTCCTGGGTCGATCTGAGGAGCATCCTTTGTTATAAAAGCACAGCAAGAACATTGTAAGGGGGTTGGTTGTTGTTGGTTTTATCAGCGAACTGCAAGCATTTTGTCCCGAGCCAAGTTTCCTGTGTAACAGTTGTATGATAGGCTGAGAAATATGATGTATTCAGGCTGAATGTAAAAGCTTTGGGCAGTGATGTACCCGATTGGTGTAGTGTTTAACATGATAAGCAATTTTCATTGGATCCTGATCTACAGCAGTTGGTGATGTTCTTCTTATCTCTGTGTTTATTTCCATTTCATTTCATGTTCTTCTGACTGACATCTGAATGCATGATATAAGATTTACCCTTGTTAGGTACATTATATCCCAGCTCTCTCAGTCTTGAATGTTTTCTGCTCATATGTGTGTCTGAATATTGTTTTAATTGACTAAACCAGTGTGGTGGATGATTATTGCCTACTCTCTGATGTGCAAGTTGGTAAAATCAGTATTCATATGTTTTTGTTAAGATTTAACTGAAAGAGGTTAGGAACATTGGGAGGTGTAAAGCCTGTCACTGCCTCTTCATAACCTTCCCTTCCATATAAGCCTTTTCAAGATCCCTTGTGTTGCCTATGGTTTGGTCCAAGCAGGCCTGGATTTAAATGACCTCTGGCCTGATCTATAGACAGAATCAGATGGCTTTCCATCTTTCATTCTCATCACTTAGTGTTCCATCCCACCAATCAGTCTTTGAGATCCAAATGCTCTAGATGACTAGCCCAATTGAAGCTTACACTTTGAACATAAGTAAATCCTTTCTTGACTCCATTGCCCAATGGCCTTGATGTTCCCTGAGTAATCTACCTTTGCCTAGCTTCCTTCTTTACCCATCCTTGTCTTGTGATGAAACCTTCCTTCCTGATTCTCAACAACCAAACTCAAACAATCAAAAAAATAACCTTGAGCCTATAACTAGCCTAAAACCATAATTTAAAACTTCAAAGACATATATCCTTTGATAATCATAGAGAGATCCCTCTCTGGACCTAGGAGGGCTAGATCCTAAGGTCTGAAAGTGGTTCTATGTTGTCTCATCTTTTGGTCTTTGTCAACCTGGCCAAAACATGGGAACCCCAACATAATGGCGACTCCACTGGGGAACTCTGAGTGCTTCTCATCTCAAAAAACCTCAGAAACTCAGAACTCTGGCTAGGTTGACGGTAAGTCACACTTTGGACGGTGAGCACTGTGGTGGACAGTGTACCCTAGAATCATCCTAAACCCTCCACCTGGCGACTCCATTCTTCCTAAACGTTAAGGACTCCACTGGTGATCAGTAGGCCTGCTGATTATCTTGGTTTCACATCAGACTCCACTGGCAGACCAGTCCCTAGCATAATGAAGACTCCACAGGGAGACCAGTTCCCAGGACAACATTAACCACAATAGAAAGAACAAGTAGGGATAAGCCGCCTGGCTTACAAACAGCACTCTGGCTCACAGAACCATTCATACAAGAGCTTTCCCTGATCCAAACCCACCTGAAACAGTTGATAATCCTGAGAAGATCCTTAAAAGAACACCTGTGAGTAGGAGATCAACTATTTCCAACAACATTCCTAGAGCTAATTCTGCACCAGAAGATCTTGCAGCTCTATTAGACCCTTTCTTCGACCTAGGCCTCCAAAACAGATTACCTAGAACTAGGTCATTCAGTGTTTCTGACCAGCCAGACACTAGGGACAGCGAAACCCCTCCTTCCACACCACCTGATCTCCACTTTCTCCACAACTTGGGGCTTTCTCACCCTAGATCTGCTCAACAGACTTCTGCTGGTCCTACTATCCCTGTCATCCAAATACCAGCTGCTCAAGCCAATCCTATACCTCATCAGAACATCATCATGGCAGCCTGGTATGCACCCCTAGTTTTACCTCAGCCTTTACTGCCCTTACCAAATGATTATCAATAAAAAATTCCACATTTCCCTGCTAAAGAGCCTACAACAGCACAACAACATGTAGATAAAATGGAGGACTCTTTTGACTATATGGAAATTGATGATGAAACAATCAAAATGAGAATTTTCGCGCAAAGCTTGGGAGGTGAAGTTAAGAAGTGGTTTAAAAGCCTACCTGCTGGTAGTATCCAAGATCTCCCTGCGTTATACCAGACTTTCATCAACAAATGGGAAACCAGAGCAAACCCTCACCAGCTCCTGGCAGAATACATGTCCCTTAAGAGAAACGTAGGGGAAAGTGTTCATGATTACACCACCAGATTCAACAGTATTTACAACGCTCTTCCCCCACACATGAAACCCCCACAAGGTATGGCCTTAGCAAAATATCCTGATGGATTTGATGCTGACATGGCCTATGATCTTAGAGATAAAGAGTATACCACGTTGGAGGACATGCAGAAAGGGGCAGTAAACATAGAAGCAAATTTGATTGAAAAAAGGGCCAAACTGAGAGCTGAAAAGAGAGTAACATACAAGGATGACACTGTAGCATCCACTTCAGATCCAAGGGTTGACCTATTGTCTAAGAATGTGGATAAGCTATGCCAAGTGGTCGAAAAGATGGCTATCACTCAGAACAGGAACCAAAATCAAAACCAAAACCAAAACTTTAGAAGAAACAACAACACTCCCAACAGACAGAAGGAGTCAGATCAGCAAGTCATTCCCCCTTTCCAAAAATTTCTTGATGAGGATGAGGGAATCATAGAAGAATCTGAAGGGAATGTGATAAACATGTTCGAAACAGAGGACTCAATCCTGAACTGTGATTCAGAAGAGGATCAACCCTCAACCTCTTATGGGGAGGAGGAATGGTTTGAATCTGAGGATTATAGGTTGGGATTCGAGAATGCCATGTTACAGGTCACAGAACAATATGAGCTCAGGAGTAAAAAGAACCAAGACTCTTCCAAACCTAAAACTCCTGAAGTAACTATCACAAAGAGGCCTGAGAAATCTTCTAAAGTCACTGCTGTGAACAATAAATCAACAACGGAGAGTTTTGAGAAAAACCAACCGAAGGACAACCAAAACAATGAAAAAAAAATTCAACCAACCAGTAGCACTAGCACCTCAGTTAGTGCTCCTGATACAACTGTGCGTACACATGTACATAATGAGAAAACACAAACTGATTCAGCCACTAAGGTGGCTGCAAAAAAAACAGAGTTAAATACTTCCAAGAGTCAATCCACTTTCAGTTTAGAAAGTGAGATTGCAAAAATCAAAATCTCTGTACCATTATCTGAGCTGGCCTCTCAGGATGTATATAAAGGCCAGATTTTGAAAGCATTAAATCTGAGTATAAATAATGACACTGTAAATTTGAGTGATGATCAGCCTACCCTATTATTCGGTCCCAAGATTGAGGGGAAATTTCAGGAAGGGGTAGTTCCACCTTTTTATATCAGTCTTAACATTCATGACAAGATCCTCCATAACGCCATGCATGACTCCGGTGCATCACACAACCTAATGCCTAAGGTAGTCATGGAGAGGCTAGGCCTAGAAATTACCAGACCTTACAAAGACTTATACTCTTTTGACTCTAGTAGAGTAAAATGCCTAGGCCTCATCAAAGACTTATGTGTGAGCCTAACTCAGATTCCTGCGAAATGTATGGTCATGGATGTAGTAGTGGCAGACGTGCCGCCCAAGTATGGCATGTTATTATCTAGATCATGGGTAGCCAAGCTGCAAGGCACCATGCAGATGGATGGCTCATATGCCACTATCCCTATATTTGGCCAATCAAGAAGACTGTATAGAGAATCCCAAATAAAATTTTTGGTCAGCAGCCCCGAGAAACCTGAAAATTCACCATTGTATTCTGTACATACCGATCTTGACTCCTTTATTTTTTGTAATGATGAATCCTTAGAAGAGCCAGAGTCCCAGAATAGGCATACGAATGAGAACACCGAGCCTATGGACCTCCATATAATGGCCACTCTGGAAGAATATGATCAGGAAAACCATGGGCAGCACACTGAAAATGAAAAGGAAACCAGCAACGAAGACTGTAGGATTTGTGGTGGACCGCTCACTCCAAGCGAAACAGAAACAGAGCAAGAACAGCAAGCTAACCACCTCCCTGACATCCACGGCCTCTATGAACAACGAGATAGTTTGCAACCTAGTACATACCTCCCAACTCAACCTAATAGCGAACCCAGCTGTGAGGGAGAAAGTGAAGTGGAAGTAAACAAAGAGCCCCTGTGGAAAATGAACTTTGATGGATCCCGTACTAGACAAAGCGCCGGAGCAGGAGTGTGGCTGCGTAACACCGAAAATGATCACGCAGAAAGCCACGCCGTCAATCTGCATTTCAAATGCACGAATAACATTGCAGAATATGAGGCTCTAATCTTGGGCTTAAATCTGTTGAAAAAATTAGGAGCCCGTAGGATAGTCGTGAGAGGAGACTCTGAGTTAGTAATCAAACAGATGAGTGGTGAGTATTCGGCAAAACACCCCAGGCTTAGGGCATACAGGAACGATACTCTAGATTTGTTGAAAACATTCATTGAATATGATTTAGTATACATTCCTAGGGGCCGAAACGCTATCGCAAATGGACTAGCTTGCCTAGCCAGCTCTTATCCTAAGGCCCCAGTTGACCAACAAATCGTCATTCAGACTAAATTCAGGCCTGCAGTGCCAGACAATGAAAAATACTGGCAGGTATTTGAAGGAGACAAACAGATCGAAGATTTCCTGATGGGCAGAAATGAGTTTGAATTTTCTGATTCAGACTCAAAATCTGATGACAGCTGCCCAAGTGAGGATTCCACAGATGAACTAGAAACACCTTGTAGTATAGAAATAAAATCTTTTTCTGAAGAAACTGGAGATTCAGCCGTAAAACGTGAAAACGCAGATAGAGAAGAAATGGAGGTGCTGCAAGCCAAAGACAAGAACATACCAAGAGGCCTAGCACCCTTAGAAGACCTCTTTGATTTCAATGATGTTGTAAAGAAACCCACAATAGAACATGCAGAATCGGATGTAGAAGAGTGTAACGTAGGCACTGAAGACAAACCCAAAATGATAAAGCTGGCTAAGTCTATACCTGCAGACATGAAGAAAAGATACATCGACTTGTTTAAGGAATTCATTGATGTGTTTGCATGGAGCTATGAAGACTTAAAGGCCTATGACACCAACATTATACAACATAAGATACCACTGAAGGAAAATCAGAAGCCTTTTAGACAAAAAATTCGAAGAATTAATCCAAAACAATTGCCTGCATTAGAAAAGGAAATTAAGAAGATGTATGGTGCAGGCATTATAGTCCCGGTAAGGTTTTTTGATTGGGTGTCAAACTTAGTGGCCGTAAGGAAGAAAACAGGGGAGATTAGACTTTGCATAGACTTCAGAAACCTTAACAAAGCTTCCTTGAAAGATAACTACCCTTTGCCTAGAATGGAGCATATCCTACAGAAGGTAGTGGGCTCTAAAAGAATCTCCCTGCTTGATGGTTTTTCAGGATACAACTAGGTTCTGGTACTCCCAGAAGATCAACTCAAAACAGCCTTCACCACTCCATGGGGCACCTTCATGTATGTGAAAATGCCTTTTGGATTGATGAATGCTGGAGCTACCTTCCAGAGAGCAATGGATATTGCTTTCTCAGATGAGATTGGACACTTTATAGTTATCTACTTGGATGACTTAACCGTCTTTTCTAAAACAGAAGAAGAACACTTAAAACATCTGAGGAAAGTTTTCGAAAAATGTAGAAGGTATGGTCTGTCCCTGAATCCTAAGAAGACGGTTTTTGGGCTGCAAGAGGGTAAGATTCTAGGCCACATTATATCTGAGAAAGGGATTAGGATAGACCCCCAGAGAGTTGAGGGAATACTTCAAATCACACATCCAAGAAACATCAAGGAGCTACAGTCTTTCGTTGGGAAGATCAATTTCCTTAGAAGATTTATCCCCAATCTTGCCGAGCATCTTAGGAAAATGACTAAAATGTTAAAGAAAGATGCAGGAATCAAGTGGACTGTCGAAGCCAAAAAATCTTTTGAGTCAGTAAAACTTGCACTCACCCAAGCCCCTGTCTTTATCAGCCCTGACTTCTCAAAAGATTTTCTCATCTTTTCATTTGCCTCCCCACACACAATAGCTGCAGTTTTGCTGCAGAAAAATTCGGAAGGTAAGGAACAGCCTATAGCCTTCTTCAGCAAAGCCTTAAGAGATGCACCCTTAAAGTACAACATTATGGAAAAGCAGGCCTATGCCCTGATTAAGGCCTTAAAAGACTTTAGGGTGTACATTCTGCATTCTCACACCATTTCCTATGTGCCAAATACAGTGGTCAAAGATATCTTGTCCCAAGACCCAGATGGGAAAAGGGGCAAATGGATTGCCACGATTTTAGAATATGACATTGAAATCAAACCCACTAAGCTGATCAAAGGTCAAGGCCTGGCCCAATTGATGGCCGAAACTAATCTACAGACCCTTGATATCAACATGATGAACGCCCTGGATGAGCAAGAAGGATTGCCCCATCCAGCTGTTGAGGAGTAGTTTCGGAACTCTCCTTGGTACACTGATATCCTGTACGTGCTCACACACCTCAATGCCCCTCCGGAACTGTCCAAAAAAAAGGCCAGATTCATAAAACTCAAAGCTAGAAATTACTGCATTTTGAATGAGAGTCTATATTGGAAAAATCCAAATGGCCTTTTACTGAAATGTTTGTCTGAAACTGAAGCCGAAAAGATCAAACAAGAATTCCATGCTGGGGAGTGTGGAGGCCACCTGAGTTGGAAGACCACTGCAAATAAGATACTCAGGGCTGGTTACTATTGGCCCACACTCTTCAGTGATGTCCATAAAATGATCCTCACCTGCCACAAATGCCAGATTTTTGAGGGCAAAAGAAAGCTCCTCCCCCTCCCTCTGCAACCTATCACCATAGAAGGTCCTTTCATGCAATGGGGCTTAGACTTCATTGGAGAAATCCACCCCTCTTCCTCTGGGCAACATAAATGGATCTTGACTGCTACTGATTACTTCACTAAGTGGATTGAATCCATACCCACTAGGAATGCCACCGATTCTGTCATCATTAGGTTCCTAGAAGACTTCATCCTGTCTCGGTTTGGCTGCCCAAGGAAAATAATCACCGACAATGCTGCTGCTTTTGGATCCAAAAGAATGATCGATTTCCGTCACAGGTACGGAATTGCGCTTGGACATTCAACTGCCTATTACCCCCAGGGTAATGGCCTAGCTGAATCATCAAATAAAAGCCTGGTTACAATCATTAAGAAGCTGCTGGAAGAAAACAAAAGGTCTTGGCATAAAAAGTTGATACATGCCCTGTGGGCAGACAGGCTCACTACAAAGAAGTCTATTGGAACATCACCCTTCCAGCTGGTTTACGGGACAGAAGCAGTTTTCCCTACTAGCCTTGGGATACCAGTAGTAAAGCTTATTCAAGAGGTCTAATCAGAAGAAGACAGCATGATAAGGAGAATTAATGAAACAATCCATCTCCAGCAAACAAGGGAGCAAGTTTATGATAGAGCTATCAGAGTGCAGGAAAACATGAAGAGACAGTTTGACAAAAGAACCAAAGCAACAAATTTCAAAGTTGGGGACAAGGTCCTGAAGTGGGATTCAAGAAGAGAGGATAAAGGCAAACATGGCAAGTTCGACAGCTTGTGGCAGGGCCCGTTCATCATTCAAGCCACTGTGGGTCCTAATGCATTTTTCTTGCAAGAACCTGATGGTACAGAGCTGTTTGGGGGTCCTGTCAATGGCAGGATGCTCAAACACTATTGCTGCTAATTCTCCATTTCCATGTTTCATTTCCATTGTATATACCGTTGCAAATTTTCATTTTCAGCAAAAGTGAAGAAAATGTTCCAAAAAAAAAACAGGATGAAAAGGGAGGTTCAGACATGCTCAAAACATGAACCTCTGAGGCAAAAATATTGGCTCTAATAAACTCAAAACCTGAGCCAAAAGGAACAAGAATAGCTGGTCCTAACAAGCTCAAAATCTGGATCAGCAGTAAAGGAACATCCAGCTCTAAGATCAGAGCTGGAGCAAAGGATAGAAGTGACTCAAACATGCTCAAAACCTGAGTCACAAGAAAGAAAGAAGGATGTTTCACAGTTGCGGAATTCCATGCCTTCGCAGTTTTGTTTTCTTCAAGTTTCTGCCCAGCAAGTCAGACTGTCTAATCCTGGCTTGGCTGTGTTTAAATTTCCTGTCTTAGAATGTAGGTGAAGAAACTTGTTGAACAGTTTAATCTCAACAGGTAGTAGTGTAGGTAGAGAAGCAGATGAGGCCAACAGTTTAATCTGGCCTCAGGGAGCAATAAGGGTAGAATTAGAATAGGTTTATTTTTGTTCTGCAAAATAAATGTAAAGGGTCTGCTAATTCAAATGCACCCATGGGGAAGATTGTTAGAACTCTAGTTTGGGTAGGTAGATTGGTTGGGAAAGTGTTTCTGCTGATTGGATGTCTTCATGGTTTGTGGCAGCAGATCAAAGAAAGATATGGATGGTTCAAGCAGTAGGCACCTGGCCTACACCAAGAGATCATCTTCTGGTTTCTTGGCTCCTTCCAGAAGAAGCCATCCCCATGTGGAGCCACTGTTAGCCCCCCTATGAAATTGTTGACAAGCAATTAGGGGGCTAATTTGTTGCTGAGTCTTCAAGGAATGCATTTCCCCTGAAAATACAGCCCCCTTGAAGCCCCTTTGTGCCCTTCAACCTTTGATGGTTTCCCTTCTGCTGAGTCCCCTTTCAAAACCCTCTCTATTGGTGAAGAAATGCCCAAAGGCCCCGTTTTTCCTCTTACTTATACTCCCTATCTTCCTCTTCTATTTCCCTTTTTACCCCTCAAATCCCCCCAAATCCCCTTTAAATTTCTCCCATACCCCTTGTTTTCCCTTCTTACCCCTCTATTTCTCTATCGTTCCCCTCCCCCAGCCCTAAAATCCATTAAATGGGCTAAAAAACCCTCTTTCCGACCTTGATATAAGGCCTGGCCTTCCCGCAGGCCCCTTTCAAACCACTTCCCCACGTGACCCGTCCCCAGGACCAAGCGCTTAAGTCCCGGGGCCAATCACAATCGGAATCATCGGCGGGAGGGCAAAACCCTTTGTAATAGCAAAAACCCCGATGCGATATGTTTTTAACGATAAATCGGCCGGCCTGTTCCGCACCGTTGATCTTGGGTCCAGATCAATGGCTGAGCGCTAATCGCATGCTCCCCCCGTCAATCGCAATCGCAAGTCGCAGCGGTACCGCCCCGATTGAAACCTTCCGATGCAATCCTGACCGCCCATTCTCCTTGCAATCCAACGGTCATCGCTCCATCGCACCTGCCCCTCCGATTGTTGTCCCAACCGTTGATCTATCGGTTGATCCTACGGTCAGCGCTCAATCGCAATCTCCCCTCCGATCGCAATCGCAAGACCTTCCGTTTGCCTCCCGATTGCATCTGGGCCGTCCATTCTATTTCACGATCAACTGTCCTGCGCCAATCGCTCCATCGCAATCGCAACTCTCAGCGTCTGACCTCCGATTGATCGCAAGCCCTTGCGATTGCGATCCTCCGATTGTATCGTGACCGTCCGTTCCCTCCATGATCTGACGATTCTCGCTTGTTTGCCCTCCGCCACGTTGGGTCCCACTCTCACATTCATTTCCGTTATATTTCATGTGTTTTGCATGTTACGCCCATTTCATGTATTGTCCCGCCGCTCGATCTACACCGTTGATCTTTGTCCCCAGACCTAAATCTAACGGTCTGCGCTGCATATTATCCCCGAACCCTATTAATCATAAGATCTCACCGTTTCATTGCATTTTGTTAGCTTTATAGTAAAACCACCATTTCTCCACCGCGTTGCATTCTTTCCATTTTTTCTCCGCTGTTCCGCCACCATTCCTCCGCCTCCATAGCATTTCTCCACCACTGCCCGGGCCCTGTGATAAGTTTATTTCATCATGCAGGTAGTGCAGAGAGGCCATTTCAGCCGGCCAGCGAAGCAGCAGAAGCAGGGTGTGAGAAGAATTCGAGCCTGTAATTGAAGATTAATGTTCTAATCCTACAGTCAAAGGATTCAAGCACAGTTTGAAGACTAAGGACGCACCAGCAAGTCATGATTGCGCCACCTAAAAGCAGAGCGCGTTTACTCCAGAAAGTACACCTTCCTACAGCGCCTTCTTGCCTTCTCGAGCCCTGAGATAATTAAATACACTGACTGAAGCTCGTTTCAGACAGTCCGGCAGCATTAAAGAAGCATGGAGGGCCATGCAGGCTTCCATCCAGTTCGTTCATTTCAACAGGGCAGAACAGAGGATCACAGACCCCTAGCGCAGACAAAGGTAATATCAGGGTTTCCCGTTGGCAAAGTGTTTTTTTCGTCTAGGACAAGGCATCCATACTGTTTTTATTATGCAGAATGTCCCTGAAGGATTTTTCCATCAAACTACAACTCAAAGACAGTCAGGCATTTATGAGACAGACCCTCCTAGTAGCTTATCTTTTCCCCGAATTCAAATCACCTGGAGTACAACGAGCCCAAAATGTCAAGATCAAATCTGAAGCAGATCGTTCTCTTACTAAAAGGAGAGCGAAATAAATATGCAGCATTCTCAAGCAGGATGGGCCTCGGCCCTGCATTCATTATTATGCTTAAATGTAACATTCAATGGGCACCTACCTCCTGAGTCGATCTGAGGATCATCCTTTGTTATAAAAGCACAACAAGAACATTGTAAAGGGGTTGGTTGTTGTTGGTTTTATCAGCGAACTGCAAGCATTTTGTCCCGAGCCAAGTTTCCTGTGTAACAGTTGTATGATAGGCTGAGAAATATGATGTATTCAGGCTGAATGTAAAAGCTTTGGGCAGTGATGTACCCGATTGGTGTAGTGTTTAACATGATAAGCAATTTTCATTGGATCCTGATCTACAGCAGTTGGTGATGTTCTTCTTATCTTTGTGTTTATTTCCATTTCATTTCATGTTCTTCTGACTGACATCTGAATGCATGATATAAGATTTACCCTTGTTAGGTACCTTATATCCCAAATTTCCTTTACCTTGAATGTTTTCTCAAGCCATATGTGTGTCTCAATATTGTTTTTATTGACTAAACTTAAGGTGGTGGATGATTATTGCCTACTTCCTCTGATGTGCAAGTTGGTAAAATCAGTATTCAGATGTTTTTGTTAAGATTTAACTGAAAGAGGTTAGGAACATTGGGAGGTGTAAATCCTGTTGCTGCCTCTTCACAACCTTCCCTTCCATATAAGCCTTTGCAAGATCCCTTGTGTTGCCTATGGTTTTGTCCAAGTAGGCCTGGAGTTAAATGACCTTTGGCCTGATCTATAGACAGAATCAGATGGTTTTCCATCTTTCATTCTCATCACTTCGTGTTCCATCCCACCAATCAGTCTTTGAGATCCAAATGCTCTAGATGACTAGCCCAATTGAAGCTTACACCTTGAACATAAGTAAATCCTTTCTTGACTCCATTGCCCAATGGCCTTGATGTTCCCTGAGTTATCTACCTTTGCCTAGCTTCCTTCTGCACCCATCCTTGTCTTGTGATGAAACCTTCCTTTCTGATTCTCAACAACCAAACTCAAACAATCAAACAAGTAACCTTGAGCCTATAACTAGCCTAAACCATAATTTAGAACTTCAAAGACATATATCCTTTGATAATCATAGAGAGATCCCTCTCTGGACCTAGGAGGGCTAGATCCTAAGGTCTGAAAGTGGTTCTATGTTGTCTCATCTTTTGGTCTCTGTCAACCTGGCCAAAACATGGGAACCCCAACAATTGAAAAATAAAATATACTTACATATAATAGTACTTCCAATGAAGCCATTTTCGAAATAATGCCTTAAGTATGCACATACCCGTATTTGAAAAATCTACGTTAATAAATACACGGGTATGAGAGACCAACTTCCCTGTTAAAGATGGTGCCAAGAGTTGCTGGAGTATGGAGTGATGTTGCGAGCAAACAACAGAGTGAAACCAGTCCTCAATATAGTCTTGATTTCCCATAGTTTTTATGTCGTGAAGTTGTTTAACTGAGTTCCATATTGTGTCGATGCTTTCTTCCTTGACCTCATCCTCTAACTTTTTGTTTAGATCTTTGTTCATAGAACCAGAGGAAGGAAAAAAAAATTCAAACAATTCTTAAAGCTTAGGACCTCGAGAAAGGTGAAACTTCCTTCCCCAAGATGAGATATTGGGTGTTTAAACATAAAGAAAGAAAGAAAATCAATTAAATATTAAGCTCAGGACCTAGAGTAGGGTAGCATTTCCCTCCACAGGACGAGAGATTGGGCCCTAAGAAATCAGTAGAAATAAAAGCAAAGAAAAAACAACTAATGCTCACGACCTAGAGCAAGGTAGCATTTCCCTCCCTAGGAAGAGAGATTGGTTCCTAAGAAATTAGCAGAAAGAAAATCAAATAAAAAGACTAATGCTCAGGACCTAGAGCAGGGTAGCATTTCCCTCCCTAAGACGAGATATTGGTTCCTAAGAAATCAACAGAAAGAAAAGCAAAGAAAAATTGACTAACGCTCAGGACCTAGAGCAGGGTAGCATTTCCCTCCCTAGGACGAGATATTGATCCTTAGATCAATATGAATCCTGTTCTTACACCTTTGTTCGCCTTCCCGGCAATGACACCAAAATTTTGGTGTCTAAGTGTGAATGAATATTCAAACTCTTTCCCACATTAATTATCAATCCGGGTGCATTGGTTATTGCAAAGCTAACGTGCACAGTATGTGCAGAGACAATAGCACAATTCTGATATCAATCATGGATTCGATAATTTAAACAAAGCAACAATAATTGTAACAGCAAATAGGGAAATGAAAAAAATAAATCATAAAGCTTACAATGCATTCATAGCAATAAGAGTATCAACAAATACATCTACTGTCACAACAATTGCAAATTATACAAAACATAAAATAGAAATAACAACACACAGGAAATACGCACCACCTGATCGAAGAGTGGGCCCAACTCTCTGATCAGGGCTGCGACATGCTCACAACTTACAGAAGTATTAGTAAATTAACTTGAATTAACTTGATCAAATAATGTTTTGTTACACAGCTCTATTCCTTGCATAGCTAACCCTCTATGCATTATCTCCTATGCCTCTATCCTCTCATTCTATCTGATTTGTGCCCTTTTAAATATACAAACAGCAAAGGGGAAATAAAATGATTACAAAATCTCAATAATAAATATGAAATCTGAAATATCTTTCCATCGTGATATAGCTAACACAAGTCGAATCTGGCAATTACAATTGGGGTAATTTTGGAAAACGGCCACAACAAAAAATCTGCAAATATGTCTTTTGAAGAACCCTACATTTCTCTCAATCAAGACCAAATTTTGGAAAAATTCTCATATGAAGACTAATTTGGTCCGTTCTGCACAAAACCCATGTTTTGGAATTTCAAGATTCTTCTTCGTTTACCCAAAGAGTTCAACGAAAAACTGTCTCTTGTTATTCCAGAAAATTTATGAGTTGGAATATTCAATTATCAACTGAAGATCAAATCTGCAATCTGGAAGAGATCTTGGAGGCTAAAATAGTGAGTGATGTTATAACGAATTCATTAATAAACCATCATTGGAAAAATTATGCATAATAATCATTAATTTATTAAAATAAAGGAGAATAAGTATTATTTATCCAAAAGAGCATACATAATTATGAAATGGAATTATATAATAAATTATGATAAATAATGTGATAAAAGAACATTAGAAATGGATGAAATGGATGTTAAGAAGTGATAATAATAATACAAATTAGTGGCCCAACAAGTGGTTAATGGTTTAGGTGGAAGGGGCCCGAACGACGAAGAGGAGGACAGGTGCTAGTGGTTTCGGGAGGGGAAACTACTTTTTTCGTACCCCCCTCCCCCTCGATGGTAAAGCTAGGATGGAGAAGGGGGTCGGGCGAAGGTTGATGAGGGTCATCGACCAGGGAGTAGGTGAATTGGACGGAGGACAGGTGCAAGCGGTTTAACGTCAGAGGATATGATGGATAGTCGGGTAGCGGTCCATTAAGTTGAGTCAAAAACTTTAGGATATAGTGTAAGATAGATTAAACATGTTACTCATGCGCCTGATACTTGAAGCTTAGGATAAATTGATTTTATCACTTATTCCTTTATGTGCCAAATACATAATGAAATGAAACTTTATGATATAAACATTTTGATCCTTTTTCAAAGCCCAAAACACTTCTACCTACCCTTTAAATTTTGCATTATTTCGCTAAACTAACATTTTTTATTTCTTCTAGGGGTGCATTTAGACTAGCAAACCCATAATTTTTTTTTATGAAAAATATATTCTACTCTATCACTTATTTCTCCTATTGATTCATATTAAACAGTCAAATCAATTGCATTTTATACCTAACTATTGATTTACCAAGATTAGATTGTTTGGTGAATCTTTATTCTTTACAAAAATTCAAAATTGTTCAACCATGATTAAGTTGTATGATTTGAAAAAATAGCTAGTCATTGTGGCATTTTTAAACAAGCTGCACACAACCTTATTTATTTGACATAAAGAAAACTATATATCAGTAGTGGCCTTTGAATTTGTAGCACTTTCAGTGTTCTTTTCTCTATTTTTTCTTTTGTGGGGTTCTGATTTTATTTTTATTCTTTTTCAACTTTTCTTTCTTTTTTTCTTTATTCATTTTTTAGATATACCCTCTTTTCATTTTTATTTTATGTATTTTTTTTTGAAATCATTTGCATATTGAAAATTATTTACAATATAATATTACTAAGACAAAATACTCAATCACCTTGAGATACTATAAATTATAGGACCCTAATAGAGAGAGAGAGAGAGAGAGAGGATTGGAGGGAAAATAAAGAGAGAGATAGATAGAGAGGGGATTGGAGGGAAACTAAAGAGAGAGATAGATAGAGAGGGTATTGGAGGGAAAAGAAAGAGAGAGAGAAAGAGGATTGGAGGGAAAAGAGAGAGAGAGAGATGGGAGGTATGAGAGAAAGGGAGAGAGAGAAGGATGAGAGAGAGGACTTGAGAGAGAGGAGGAAAGTGATGGGATGAGAGAGAGGGAGAGAGAGAGAGAGAGAGACGGGAGAAGAGAGAGGGAGGTAGGATGGAAAGGGAGAGAGATGAAGGACGAGAGAGAGGAGGAGAGAGGGAGGGAGAGAGGGAGGGATAGAGGGATGGAGTTGGATGGGGAGAGAGGGAGGGAAGAAGAAAGACATAGAGTGATAAGTGTAGATAGAGAGGGAGTGACAAGAGAGAGAGATGGAGAGAGAGTGTGTATGTTTGTGGGTGATATAAAGAAACAAATAAGGAGAGATGGAGATAAGGGATGAGAGAATGAGAGAGAAGGAGAGACGGAGGGATATAGTAACAGAGTTGGAGGGTGAAGAGAGAGAGAGAGGTGGGAGAGAAAGGGAGAGAGAGGAAGGAAGAGAGAGGATGTGAGAGAGTGGAGAGAGGGAGTGAAAGAGATATGGATTTGGAGGGGGGGAGAGAGGGAGGTAAGAAGAAATTCATAGAGAGAGAAAGGTGGAGAGAGAGAGAGAGAGGGATTGATAAGGAAGATGGAGAGAGAGGGAGAGAGGACAACAGGAGGAAAGAGGGAGAAACGAGGGAGGAGAGAGAGAGAGGAGGAGGAGGAGGAGGAGGAGGAGGGAGGACATATATATATATATATATATATATATATATATATATATATATTGGAGAAAGAGAGTGTATGTTTTGGGGGTGATATAGAGATATAAATATGAGAGTTGGATGGAGATATAGATATGTATGGAGTGGGGGAGAGAGGGAAGAATATTTCTCGCACTAGATGCATTGATTTTAGTGTATATCTATATTTCTAATGATATTTTATTGCTTGCACTAGATGCATTTATTTCAATGTAGATGATTTCTAATCCTATTTGATTGCTTGCACTAAATGCATTGATTACACTGTAGATAGTGATTTATAATCCTATTTGATTGCTTGCAGTAGATGCATTGATTTTAGTGTAGATGTTGATTTCTAATTATATTTGATTTCTTGCATTAGATGCATTGATTTCAGTGTAGATGGTGATTTCTAATCCTATTTGATTTCTTGCACTAGATGCATTGATTTTAGTGTAGATGTTGATTTCTAATGATATTTGATTGCTTGCACTAGATGCATTGATTTCAATGTAGATGGTTTCCAATCCTATTTGACTGATTTCACTAATGCATTGATTTTAGTATATATGGTGATTTCTAATCCTATTTGATTACTTGCACTAGATGCATTGATTTTAGTGTAGATGTTGATTTCTAATTATATTTGATTGCTTGCACTAGATGCATTGATTTCAATGTAGATGATTTCTAATCCTATTTGATTGCTTGCACTAAATGCATTGATTTCATCGTAAATGGTGATTTCTAATCCTATTTGATTTCTTGCACTAGATGCATTGATTTTAGTGTAGATGTTGATTTCTAATTATATTTGATTGCTTGCACTAGATGAATTTATTCAAGTGTAAATGTTGATTTCTAATCCTATTGATTGCTTGCATTAAGTGCATTGATTTCAATGTAGATGTTGGTTTCTGATTAGATGTAATTGGATGTATGATGGTACATTAATTTTAAAGTGATTGGATTAACAAGGTGCATTGATTTCAGTGTAAGCACAAAACATTATTAGCAATGTAGATTGATTTTTGTGTTATATTAATTCAACCTATTAATATTGGAGAGCAAGAGAGACAAGGTATGATGTTTACTACAACAACTCGAGCTAAATATTTAAATGGATTATGATTTCAATTTTCCTTTTCATATAATCAATATGAGAAGATGACAAAACTAACAAGGGTGACAATAAGAATCTAGTAGAATAAAATAATTTGAGAATTGATCACAATGAAGACTATTTGTAATTGATTGCATTCTTATTATTCACATTTTTTATCATTCAACACTATTACATTGTCACTTTGCATTCAAAAAATTTATTTCATCATTTTTCATCATTAAATTTATTAAAAATATTTATCATCTCCTACCTTCTATATGATATCTCTCAAAGGTTTAACGAACTTGCAGAGGGGTGAAGGGCTCAGAGGGGGAAGGCGGCGATGGCATCATGCTCAAACCCTAGCCATGGCACTGACGCAGTTCAGCTGACTGCTGCTTGTGGTTTTGGCCCCGGTTAATACTCATACACTTTTCCATCAAGTTTACCACTGTTGTTTTTTGGTTGGTTTCCGTTTTGCTCTGGACACCTTGATATTTTTATTGGTTGGGCTGGGGGTTTCTCCATGGTTGCAGATTTTTTATTTACCCTCTGTTTTCCCGTGCACCCTAGGCCCGAACACTCTACTGACACATTCAAGTTGCCGCTGACATCTAACTCTGAGCGTGGCTAGGGGTCCATTTATTGTTTTTTTGATTATCCGGCGCTCCCTCGCTGCTTTTTTCACCCTCCCGAGTTTATCGACCTCACTACTCACCTTCCTTGCTGCCCTCTTTGACACCCTCTAGACACGCTTTTACCCTCTCCATTTTTCTGTTGGAACAACCCTTATCTACTTGTGTGCATCCTTGTCTGGGCTCGTCTGCAACATGGGTATATATGAAGAGGAGTTGGACTACTCCTTTGACCCGTCGGAGGGTGTTCAGATCTTCCCGGAATGGGGTAAGGGTCCGATTAATGAAGTGGATGCCATGGATGTGGGTGAGTCAACAAACCCATCGAACTTGTCGGTGGAATCTCATCAAGTTACTACGGTTGCTAGTGCGGAGCCGATATTACAACGGTTGGACTCACCGTTATTCTCTATCCCGTCACCATATGTCTTGCGACAATGGGAAAAACAACTACAAGAGTTGTCGGACATCCCTCTGAGTACTAGTGTTGCTCCAGGTTTTGGTATCTCGAGGGCTGAAGACCTGGCTTTCGCGGACCTCAATATTTGCAGGGAAGAATTCACTTTCCACTAGCCATTAGAGGAATTTCGAGGTCTAAAATGGGCCTCATAAAGAAATTATAAATTAATAATGGAAATAATAAAATGAGATTTGTTTACATCATCAAACTTTAGAGGGGAAAAAGAAAAAACTATTTTTCAACTCATATTTTTAACTTATCTCCCTATGGGTTTACTCAAATTTCGAGCGGAAACACTCATTAGATGCAAAATTTAATTCCTCATACAATGAGTACCTGTTATCACTCCTCAAATTTTCAAAATCTCATGCTTGAAAATCAGTCATAGTACTCCTTCAAATTGCTTAGGTTGCAAGATACCATAAAATGATATGTTTTATGGTGTATTTATGTTTAATAAATTTTGGATAAGGTCTTAGAAATCATTCCAAGTCACATCGTAGAAGTGTGTTTTGAGTGGACACTTTGAAATGATCACAAGTTTGAAATTTTTCCATTTGCCACCAAACTTTCTGAGTCCGCAACAAATATAGCATGAAGTTAACAGAATTTGCTACGGAAACACCTAATAGTTCTGTAGCAAAACTGACACATGTCGAATGAAATGTGCTACTGAATCTCTGCCAGTCTTTAACGGTTTAAAAAGTAATGATGAATGGTTAAGTGTTTGAGAATTTCAAGGACCTACTGCCAGACTTAAGCTATCATTTAAAAGTCATGCACTTTCTCATATCACTTATCTTTTGTCTTACGCTCTTTCATTCCACTTTTTAATTTATCTCTCATAATTTTTGTTTTTGTTTTTCCTCACTTATCATTTGCTACCAAAGCAGCTATCTATCAAGAAGATCCCTAGTAGAAACCCTTGTTGTATATTAACTTATCTCCATTTAGCTACTCTCTCTCATCAAGTATTTTCTCCCAAACAGGTGTAAAGTTGTATGGAAGGCCACCACTGCACCATACAGAAAATGGCTACAGCTACTCCCAAGAAGGTTTATAAAGGAGGTTTTCCATTCCACTATGAACCTATAGCTCCAGACTTGGTTTTAGGAGATGAACATTTCACTGAGTTATTTACAAAGGCAGGGTGTATTCAATTCTTTCAGAAACTGCAACGGCATCATCAACAGGTATCGCGAGACTTTGTGGCAAGTTTCAGAGGCACATCTACGAAGTTAAGCTGCCTTCATATCCCAATTTCACCCGATAGCATCTCTAAAGAAACAAGGATCCTGAGAACCAGAGAGGAATAGTTTAAAGCCACCAAATTTGACTTAAAATTTTTTTTATGATTATTTAAAACCGGAGCATGCAGGGATCAAAATGACTGAAGGAATTCCTAGAAGTTGTCTTAAAGATGAATTTTCCAAATTACTAACGGTCATACAAAAATATTTTACATGTGAAGGTTGTTTTCAGAAAATTTACATGTATCATTTCAAATTATTGATTCATTTCATAGGGAAGAAATTGATAGATATCCTATTCTATCTCTTTAGAAGTCTCAGGAAAATGGCAGACAAGGTACAAGGAAAGCCTGAAAGGTATGAAACTTCCATTTTCCACCATGGGTTGATGAAACTGCTAGTTTTGGAGGAATTAAACAAACTTAATAGAGATTGGGCATCATTCCTGTTCATGAATGGATATGAACTGGATATCTTATCTCCAAGGAAAACTTCCAAGCTTAAAAATTATTCTTCCAAGCATGACATGGATGTCAATACTACTGCAGAATTTGAAGGAACTCAACATGAAGATTTAAAGGATTCAAATAAAGACTTGGTGGAGCAAACTAATTTAGTCCAAGATGTATCATTACCTCCAGCCACTAGAACTAGAAAGAGGACTATCAAACATGTTACAAGTAGCAAGACTAATTCGGAAGCTAAGAGATCTAAAAGAAATGCTGAAGAAAATGTTAAAGGGAAAGGAAAACTTGAAGATATCTTACGGGCCATTGACATTAAAGAAGACCCTGTGGTAAAAGTAGCAGAAATTAGAAGAGCTAAAGTCAAAGGTAAGGGACTCATAGTTAAGAAATTAGACTTCTCTTCAGACGATTTAGCCTTTATTTTCAAACCTCAAAAACCTGTTACTAGGTCACAAATGTCAGATACTATTAGTGATAGTAAAAAGAGGGAAGATAAAATTAAAAGAGAAATGGCAAAGGAATTTATTGTTATATCACCTAGTGAGGCAGAAGCTATCAAGGATAAGAAGACAGACAAATTTAAAGGTAAGTCTCAAAGGAAACTTGAGATAGATTCTTCTAAAAGACAGAGTAAGGATAAAGAAGAAACAGTCAAACAAAGAAAAGGAAAAGACAAGGCCATGGAGAAGACTGAAAAGGAGATTTTAGAAGAACAATTGAAAGTTGTCAAAGATGAATTGGCTAAGACAAAGAAAGATTTGGAAGGATATAAGAAATATAGAGAGATGATAGATGAGGTAGAGAAGAAAGTAACTGAACAGGTTAGTCATTTTGAGACTTCCATTGCAAAAGCCAAGAATCTGTTGAAAAAGGCACAGCCTTTATGAATAATAGTATCACACACAAGGAAGAGGAATTTATGTTTACAAGCAGAGAAGAGAAATCTGCAGAGACAAGTGAAATAATTAAAATAAGAAATGGAATTGATGAAAACAGAATCAAAGAAAGGAGACTTGGAAAGAGGAATCATGAACAAGATTGTTTGAAACCACTGATAGATAAGAAGGTAACAATTAGATCATCATATTTTTGTCTTATATTATCAATGAACTACATGAAGCCATGTTTATATACTTTTTGAAGCTCAGATACAAGTTTTTTCAAAACTCCAAAGTGTTATGCAATTCCACAGCAAGTGTCAAGCTTGAAGCCTAGTTTTTGCTGCGGAATTTCTGAAGGTTTCTTTTTTCTTTTGAAAGACATAAAATGATGGGAGTGAGCAGCTTTGAAGGTCATGTTTAACTATTTTTTATCATTGAACATCTTCCATGGTTAAAAACAGCAGAGGAATTTCACATATCAATTTTTTGTGTTCGCTACGAAAACAAGTTGTTTTTGTAGCTCAAAACAGAGTTTGACAGTAAGGACAGTTTTCATGATAAATGATGAATAGGGGAAGAAAGTTCAAAGCATGTTTAAAGTTGCTCAGTATCAGGGTGTCAAAGAGTATCAGGGTGAAAAAGAGTATCATTTTTTCCAAGTGGAGATTTTCAGTTAGAAGAGTTTGAAAGATACTATCCAACATGTGCCATGTCATCAAAATAACTTCTTTTAAATAAAGGGCAGATTTACCTCACGAAGACAATCATGATATAAATGTTTTGTTAATGGCCAGCATGGTAAAAATATTGGATTCCTTTTGAGGAAGACTTGGATTAGTTTATTTTAATGTAATAAATAAGTGTTTAAGTCCTAGTAGGACTCTTAGTCTTATTTCGAATAGGTGTCAGTCCTAGTCTCTAGAATCCAGTTTATGGTTAGATTTAAGTGTCAGTTTAAAGTTTTTTAATATATCCACTTGGCATATTGAATGTAAAGGCTAAATGCCTATAAGTAGTGAATACTTCGATGTACCAAGGGTTGGAAAATGTTATCAGAATAGTCTACTTTTGTAAATACTTTGGAGGAGCTGATATATACAAAAACAGTTTAACTTTTCTGAAGCTGAGATTCTTAGTGTACTTCAATGAACCTTATCTTCTATCATGTGTTTTACTTCCATATTTTTGATGCTTATTACTTAGAATTCATGGGAACATGCTTTGACTTCCTTTAAGTGTTAATTTATGGTGAATTTAGTTCTTAGGTCCTATCTGTAGATGGTTTCATTCAATATTTAATACTTATTACTCAGAATTCATGGTCATTCATGCTCTGATTTCATTTAAGTGTTAAGCTTGGATAAATCTCTGTTAAATACTTTCCTTTCAATATCTTGATGTATCATAACTCAAATTCATGCACACATTCTCTGATTTCCTTTGAAACTCAAGATAGTGATACTTTCCTGAATGTATCATCCTTTTATTGAAGTATGTACAAGCCTCAGTTTTATAAGAAGAGCTATTTTTTTTTATCTTATCCCTATCACTGACTTTATAGCCCAATGGTAGCTTGTCTTCATCTTTCAACCTGTAAACATACAAAACCACAAACCATAGAGTTAGACATCTATCTTTAATATACAAAATCATTAATCCTTGAGAGATCCCTCTCAGGCTGAGGAGGCTAAGCCTCAGCTAAAAGGTTGGTTTGAAATATTTACACTGAGGTAGTCTGATGAGCAGCCTATAAGGGTCCTATTTTTGTGATAACATTACCCATGTTGCATACTTTCAATGGACCCTCCTACAAAAAAAATGATAAAAACATGAAAAACATGATTGTAATAACATGTTTTCATATATTTCTCATTTTTCATGTAGCAAGGTCCATCAAAAGTATGCAACATGGGTACTCCTTGGATGAGGAATTATATTTTTCATCCAATGAGTACTCCCACTTGAAATTTGAGTAAATACTTAGGGAGATAAGTTGAAAATATGAGTTGAAAAAGTAGTTTTATTATTTTATTATTTTTTTTAATTTTTACTTTTTTAATCCAAAAATGGTGAATCATCCCCCATGGTTGACATCATCATCTTGAATCCTATTGGTTCTTATAAAGTTAATTTTGTTTGTACATTTTTCTTAGGAGGCCCATTTTAGACCTCAAAATTCCCCTAATTATTCTGCACAGACAGGTCTATTTCCCACACCAGCCTCTCGATGCTTTGTAGGCATTCCCCTTGCTACGCCTAATCCTGATGACCCCATATCATCAGATTTTGATGAACCAGTAGCGCCGAGTGGTGCTGTACAAGGTCGGATTCTGTGCCGCGGCAAGAAAAATCTCTCGTGCACCAAGAATCAGAGTCACCAAGACATCAACTTCGGTCAAGAGATCGGTATGGCGGGCATCGAGCACACTGCGTAGGCGGTCTTGGTGGGCAGGGTCAGGGGCAAGAGTTATACTTTTGCTAGGCTCAAGGTATGGACAAAGGAGATTTTGGGAAGCACATTGGAACAATTACTGGATGTCTTGACCATGAATCAGGGTTGGTTCGACCTCATATTCTCACAACCAACGATGGTGGATTGGGTCCTCACCAAGTACTGGCACCTTGAAATGAATCCTATTCTGCTAAAATGATGGACTCCATTATTTGACATGGATAAGGAGAAATCAAGGGTTGGATTGATTTGGGTCCATCTCCCTGGTCTCCCTTTGTAGTTCTGGAATGAAGACTCTCTTCAAATCATCGAGGAGGATCTTTTCTTATATCTAGATCATGATCGCTCATACATGGAGACGGGAAATATATCTATGGACCGAATACTAGTCTAATTGGACATGCGAGAGGGGCTTTATGATGGCTACAACATGTATTTCAATGATATGGTCCGATATCATACGCTTAATGATGAAGGGGTTCCCTTCAGATGTCGTCAATGTCATGAGGTTGGATATATGTACAAAGAATGTCCTCTTATCACCGCGGCTACCCAACATACCAAAACTTTGGTTCATATTCATACTCAAATGGATCATGTGTGTATTACATCTTCTCTGAAAGAGTTTCAGCATAGCTCCCGCCCTGAGCACGCGGAGGTGCATCATACATGCCCAGTCACTCGATCACAGTCCCAAAATTGTGCGGTCCTCAACCCCCTGGAGGAATCGACGCCTATTCTGGGTCTCTCTATTGCTCCTCCTCCTTCTTGTTTTTTTGTTATGTCTCTTCCCCCCATTTTATTTATGGGTAATGATGTTCATTTCAATACATGTAAGTTGAATCCCCTCTATTGTCCTGTTTCATCCGCCCCCCCCCCCCCCGATGATCACTCCCACCATTCCACTCACCTCGACTAAGACCTCCTCCCCTCACCACCTCACTGACTCTAATAGTATCTCCTCAGTCCATCGCTACTTCCTCTGATAATCCATCCCCTCGATTGTGCCTTCCTCTCTCAGCCTTGGTATGGACTTCGGGGGCACATCTTCCACATCTCAGGGTCGCCCATCCAATATGAAAAAATCCATTAGGAAGGCCAACATGGAGGTGGTTGTTGGCACTCAATCATCCATCATTAGGGTTCTTAGAGAAAAGAGTACTCGGGAAGTGGTTCCTCCATGATCTGTCTCTCTTATAATTGGTAGGGGTTTAGCCAGCCCTGATAAAAAATTGGCTCTCAAACGATTGCTACAACTTATTTGAGTTGATGTGATATTTTTACAAGAAACCTTGGGTGATGGATTATTGATTTCAAAACTATTATCAACCCTTCTTCCAGACTAGTCTTTTGAGACCATTGATGCTCATGGCCGATCTGGGGGTTGCGCCATGGGTATCAACAATAAATCCATCCTTGTACAGAGCTGGTGGGGTAGGGAGGGTATTATTGGTGCTGATATTATATCTAGAGAATCAAATCTCACGATTACCCTAATCAATGTGTATGGCCCCGGTAAACACCGCGAGGCTTTTTGGGACTCCTTTTTGAGAAACTCTATCTTGCATCGAAATAACATCATTTTGGGGGGAGACCTGAATTTCTCTATTGGCCTTTCAGAATCTTGGGGGCCGAGGGCCATTCCGGCTCTTCATTGGATTTCCAATATATTGGAGGAGGCAAAATTATTAGACTTGGCCATGCCTAAGAAGACGCCTACCTGGAGAAACAGACGTACTGGGGATGCGGCTCTGACCCGAAGACTGGACGGTTATTTAATCAAACTACCTCTGTTAGCTCACTTTGCTAGAGCTAGACAATGGGTGGGCTCGGGGGGATCCTCGGATCACTTGCCGATTTACCTTGACTTACTGGTCAGAGAACAGAGGCCTAGGTGCCCCTTTCAAGTTCAATTCTGGCTCGCTGCTTGAGCCTGAATTCCACACATTGGTCACTAAAGAGTGGAAGCATTGTGTGAAATTCCCTGTGTAGGAATCTTCCATAATCCTCTATGATAATCTTAACAGCATAAAAACCCTCACCATTAGCTGGGCCAGAAGGAAAAGACGTTTGGAGGACGAGAACCTTAAAATCACTTAACAGGAGATTGGACACCTGACAGGTCCGGATTATTTGGGATTCCAATCGGCAGACACAAAAGATCGAATTTTTGCTCTGGAATCCACTAGAGCCACTATTCCAAGGAAGACGGAGGAGGAGTGGTGACTCAAGAGCATAACCATATGGTTAAAGGTTGGCGATGAAAACACCAAATTTTTCCAAAAATGCGCTAAAGGCAGGCAGATTATCAACACTATTTGGGAACTCACTGATCAAACTGGAAGAGTGGCCAACACTCATGCATAGCTAGCAGATATGGGAATTCAGCTTTTCTCCAAGCAATATAGAGCACCGATTAATGCAAATTTGTCGGATATCATGCATATTTCTCGCACTCTTCAATAAAAGTTTGTGGTGTTATGGATCTACAATTTATTAGCAAGATTAGGAGAGTCCAATCACAGAGTTAACATCATTTCAACCAACTTTGGGATTCTAGGATCTAGCCCTCCTGAATCCGGAGAGGGATCTCTCCAATATGTGCAAAGATGGATATTGTCTTTGAAAAGCTTAAGGTAATGATATTAGGCTAGTTATGAAGGCCACAGGTTTTGTTTTGTTTTGGATGGTTGAGCATGATTACCTGCTCTTTAATCTGGGAAGATCCTTATGCAAAGCTCCAAAGGTGAGAACAGCAACCATGTTTCTACCAAAAAGGTACAAATTACAGTTTAGTCCACTGGGAAGTGAGCTAATAGGGTTTAATTGGGAACAAGAGGCAAGAGTGGTCCATGGGGCAAGTCATACATGTCTAAGGATCTCTTTGAAGATTGATTTATGGAATGGAATGACAGAACAAAGAGACAAACATGTAGAAACAAGATAAATTAAGATCTGGGTAAAGTACTTGAAATGACAATGACATAATCAGAAAACATAAAATTAAACTAGGATCTGGTAGGTACTTTTAAACTAGCCAGCCTTTGATACACTTTCAATAGAAAACATATTAAAACTAAGGAAAAATTGAAGGCAACCTTTGAAGTAGAAACTAGCGGGCCGGGCTCACCACAAATCCTCTCCTAGCTCTTCTTTTACTTGGTTACTTTCAAGACAGATACAAATATAACAACAGAATGGCCTAAGATCTGGTAAGTACTTTGAAACTAGCCAGCTTTTGACACATTCAAAGGGAAACAATCAGATAGTCTGTGGGATCATACTGGGACCAGGGCTCACCATATCTTCCTCAGTTCATCTTCACAAAACATATACTGAAAATAACATCTAAGAATAACATTCATCTAAGACAATAAGATGAGGGAACGCCAGCATTCCTATGCTTAAAATGAATTAAATCATTCTTAAATAACACAATTTTAAAGAAAACATTCAAATAAAGATTTTGAGTTAGAGAAGGTTACTGATATACAGTAGGTCCTAACTCTATGCATGCTGTTCGTTATGAGAGTATATGAAACACAGATGAAAACATAAACAAAAATAACAAGTTACAATTAGAGAAACATCACCGTCAACATAGACCAGGATCCCATAAATCAGCTTGTATTGATTCTTCAAACCAGTTACAGCTTTTAGTCTAGTGCTTTAGGTTAGCAACCATCTACACATCTCAGCCTAACCTATCTATCACCAGCAGAGCTCCAAGAGCCAGTGAATACTATGTACAATCAGAAGTTTTTGCTCAAATGTATATGAAAGTTCTACAACCAACCCCTCACTCATCTTCTGAAGAAGTATATATAGAAGAATAAGGAGGTGAGATCTGATAGAAGATCTCAATTACAATTAATACAGAGTTAGTGTCTTCTTGGCCCTTGGGGGGCTCAATGAAGAAATTGTATAGGTGTTTCATTGTATTAATTGATTTACACTTATGAATTAAGCTCGGTGGGAGCTTAGTTGACCTTTGAGGCTCTGTGTGACGCTAGGGTTACCCTACAGATGTCTTTTACATTAAGTTTCATTGCAGAAGTAACTTTTCCGGCTATGCTGAGGTGAAAATCTTCATTCGATTAATAAATTCGGCCCCTGATTGAGTACTTTGAGGAACAAGTGGCACTATGGTAGCTGAGAGGAATCGATTTGCCTCAGATTGTGGTGGTGGAAGCATTCATGCTTGATAAAAAACTTTAGGTTTTCTGTAAACTGTGTTTTATTTGGGGATTAGGCTTTTGATAAGCATCTTAGACGTAATACCCACAAATATGTCCTTTAATCCTTTGTTCTGGTGAATTTTTGTCTTCGACGCTGATACTCTTTGTCCGTGCCCGATTTGCTGTGTTCTTTGTTGTTGTACAGGGCTGCGCAGGGTTCATAAGGCATCCATGCCTGAGGAAACACTGAGGAAACATGCATTTCCACCCTGTGGATGATTTCCTTTGACGAATCGAAGACGGGAGGGTCGTCACCCTCCGCCTCTAAATATTCTTTGAAAATTGCGAGAAAATGATAGAAAACCCTGCAAAATACGAAAAATATTAAAAAATTCTGCTTTTATAGGTTGACTGCTTCAGAGGACGTGTGGAAGGAGAGGGGCCGTTGGATGGCATCATCCAACGGTCGGGATTAATCAGGGAGATCATAGAATGGGCGGAAGAAAAATTAAATCCGAGCCGTCGATTGTGCAGAGATCGAAGGTCGAGATTGAACGAGGTGATCAGAGGAGAAGGATGAATCTGAGCCGTCGATCACGCAGAGATCGACGGTCGGGATTTGGCAATGGAAAGTAAAACGGAGAGATCGGGTGATGAATTGTGGGCCATCGATCTGCAGATCAGATTGACGGTGGAGATTGATTTGTTGCTGAACGATGGCCCGACTATCGTGCACGCACCTTCGTTAACCATCAATCAACTTTGGCGAGCGCTCATCGTTGGATCAGTGGGCCCAGATCGGACGGTCCACAGCAATATCGCTGGGCGTCCCGGTCCGAACATTAATGCGCGATGGACGACGGATGGATGATGGTTTTACAAATAGTACAAGGGATGTGTGTCAAGCGATGTATGGAATCGCTGGCCATCGGGCAAAAACTGCCCTCCGTCGAAGAGTGGTGCGATAAAAACCATGCGGTTTTGGGAAAACAGCGTACGGCTGGGGGGTCCACAGGGAGGTGCGCTCTGCACCGTCGGATCTATGGATTGAATCGAAGGTCGAGATCGCTCCATAATTTTCACGGGCGGAAAAATTAAATAAAATGAATTTTGATGGTTTAAATAAATATCAAAGGTTTTTAAAGGTTTTGCGAAGAAATATTTATTTGAATCGGATAAGTGCCCGACTGGTTCAGCGCGCGGTCACGGCGCCAGGGTGTATGGGCGGAAAGGCTAGGGATTTAGCCCAAGGGGGCTTAAGCCCAATATATGTAAGAAAATGGGTTTTTAATGGTTTTTTCTCATGATTTTCAAAGGTTTGAGGGTTCCTATAAGGCCAAGAGTGAGTCTTAAACCTTATAAAGGGGATTTTGATGAGGGGAAAAGGCAAAAATGTGAAAATGAGGGATTTTTGTGGGAAATAGGGGGATAGAAAGATGAGGTTAATTTGGGAAGAAGGGAAAGGAGAAAATGGTGTTTGCAAAAATATTTTTGGCTTTGGAAATCAGCAGGATTTCAGAGTCTTTTGGGATGAAAACAAAAGTATAGGATCCGGACAGAGGCAGGAGGCCTTTAAGAGTCTTCGAGAGCCAACAATTTTTAGTGAGAAAAATTGTTCCTTGAAGGCTCAAAAATAGATTTAGCCACCTTTTGGGATAATCAAATTTTACAGGTGGCTAATAGTGGCTCCACTTAGGGATGGTGCCTTCTTGAAGGCATCAAGAACTTTCAGACCTGCATTCTCTGGGAGGTTGACCATGTGCTTGATCCTTTAATGTTCTCTGGGAGGCTGATCAGTTGCCTAATCCATTGGGCTGCTCTTCCTGTGCTGGGATGATTTTCTCTTAAAGTGTATTAGTAGCCATGAAAAACAATGGATCTTCATCAATACAAACTTCTACCTACCCAATCCTACATATCTAACATTTTTTCTTCAATAGAGTGCACTTGGATTGGCAAACTATTTTCACAACATTTTATTCTTTTTGAAAGCAGGAAACTAATCTAATTATACTCCTTATTTCTCCCTGAACTCAGATTAAATAGTTGAGTTCAGATGCTTCTCTACCTAATCTACTATCTGTTGGGATTAAACTGTCCAACAGATTTTCATTCTCTAAATTTCTAAAACAGAAATTGAAAAGCACTCAAGTTAGGATTGAACAGTCTAACTTGATACTGGTGTATGGCATAAAAGACAAGCTGCACATAGACCTTTATTTCACAAAAATTAAATAAAAAATGGGAGGCTTAAGATCTGAAAATGTGAAAACATTTCCTTCCTCCTTTCACAGCGCCGTTTTGACTCTTATTGAGCTGTCTTTCCTTTTCTTCTGGTTCAGATTTTGAGCCGATTAGAACCAGATTTTTACATCTCTTTGACTCAGAAACATAGAACAGATTTGAGTCATTTCTCTTTGCAACCTTAGGTTTAGATTTCGATCATGTTTGAACCTTTAATTTCTATCCTAAACTATCTACTGATAAGCCAAGATTAGACTGCTCATAATATCAAATTCACTATCCTATCAAGAAAAAATTCTAAAGCTAATTAGTTTGCATATTTTAAGTAGCGGTGACTAACTAGAAGTGTGTTTTTCAGGAGTGGCATTTGAGCTTGCACACTTTCAGAATTTGTTTCTTTTTTTTGGTATGGGGCTATACCTTTCTTGTTTTGACAATCTGCCCTCTTTTATTTCTTTTCATTGTTTTTGTATTTTTGTTTTTTACAACTTTGAATGCAATGGTGGATGAAATATTCATAATGGAAAAGATAAAAAAGGCTTCAAAACATAACAAGGATCAAGAGAAGTAATGTTTAAGAATCCCGCCATTGACAGGACCCCCAAACAATTCTGCTCCATTCAACTCCTGCAAAAAAAATGCATTGTTACCAGCAGATGAATGAATAGAGTAAGGGCCAAGCCATAGGTTGTCAAAATTTCCATGCTTGCCCTTCTCTTCCCTTCTTGAGTCCCACTGTAAAACTTTGTCCCCAATATTGAAATTGCTGGCCTTTGTTCTTCTGTCAAAAAACTTTTTAATTCTCTCCTGTTTCTGCAATGCTTTGTTATACACTTTTTCTCTGGTTTGCTGAAGATGAATGGTTTGATTTATTCTTCTGATCATGTCATTATCTTTAGTCTGAAACTCTTGAATCAACTTTATCACTGGTACACCAAGGTTGTTTGGAAAAATTGCATCTGTACCATACACAAGCTGAAAAGGTGACATACCAAAGGATTTATTCAAAGTCAACCGTCACCCGGCGGCATGAACTAGCTTTGTGTGCCAAGACTTATTATTTTCTCTCCAACAGCTTTCGATTATATTCATCATCTTTTTGTTTGAGGATTCCGCAAGTCCATTACCTTGAGGGTAATAGGCTGTGGAATGCCCCAATGTTATCTGATATCTATGATAGAACTCAACCATCTTCTTTGATCCAAATGCTGCTGCATTATCAGTGATGATCTTGGTAGGATAGCCAAATCTGGAGAGAATATTAGTTTCCATAAATTTTATGATAATTGAATCATTAGCCTGCCTACAAGGAATGGCTTCTATCCACTTAGTGAAATAGTATGTGGCAGTGAGAATCCATCTGTGCTGGGCAGAAGATGGTGGATGGATTTCTCCTATAAAGTCAAGTCCCCATTGTTGAAATGGGGCTTCAACAGTGATTGGATGCAGAGGTAGGGGTAACAGTTTTCTTTTTCCTTCAAAAATTTGACACTTATGATAGGTTATGATCATCTAGTGTATATCATGGAAAAGAGTAGGCCAATAGAAACCAGCCCTCAAAATTTTGTTGGCTGTTGTCTTCCAGTACAAATGACCTCCACACTCTCCTTCATGGAACTAGTACTTAACCTTCTCACCATCAAACTCAGGAAAACATTTAAGCAATAGACCACCTGCATTATTCCAATATAGACATTTATCTATAATGCAATAGTTTACAACTTTCAATTTTAGGAACCTTGCCTTTGTTTTTGTCAAACTAGGAGGTGTATTCAAATTAAGAAGAACATAAAGAATGTCAGCATACCAAGAGGAATTCATAAAATGGTTTTCAACAATGGGCATTGAGATTTCCTGTTGATCATCTAAAGCATTAATCATATGAATATCAAGAACTTCACAATTTGATTCAGCCATCAATCTAGCTAGACCTTGGCCTTTGATGAGCTTAGTGGGTTTTATCTCTAAATCATATTCAAGAATAACAGCAATCCACTTACCTCTCTTACCATCTGGGTCCTGTGTTAGAATGTCTTTGACAACTGAATTTGGGACAAATGCAATAATATGTGAATGAAGGATGTATACTCGGAAGTCTTTCAATGCTTTCAACTCAAGGCGAAAGCTTGTTTCTCCACAATGTTATATTTCAAAGGGGCATACCCTCAATGCTCGCTGAAGAATGCGATGGGCCGCTCATGTCCTTTGTGGGTTTTTCTTCCAGAAAAGGTCAGCAATGAAGCAGGCTCCTCAAGGCAAATTTAGAAAATATAAACTTTTGAAAAATTAGACTTATCAAGAACCCTGTTTTGGTTAATGCTTGCTTTTACCAGCTCAAAGGATGTCTTTGCTCCTGAGGTCCATTTTACCCCTTGCTCCTTCTTCAACATGTTTGTGATATTTCTAAGGAGCTCAGCCAAGTTGGGGATGAACCTTCTCAAAAAGTTAATCTTCCCTATGAAAGACTGCAACTCTTTGATATTTCGAGGATGAGAGATTTGCAATATGGCCTCAATCCTCATGGGATCTATCTTTATGCCCTACTCCGAAATGATATTTCCAAGAAGCTTACCTTCTTGGAGACTAAATAAAGTCTTCTTGGGGTTCAAAGATATCCCAAACCTTCTGCACTTCTCGAAAAATTTCCTCAAATGTTCTAAGTGTTCTTCATCTATTTTTGAAAACACAGTTACATCATCAAGATAGATAATGATGAAGAAGCCTAATTCTTCCGAGAATGCTATTTCCATGGCTCTCTGAAAGGTTGCTCCAGCATTCATTAAACCAAAAGGCATTTTCACATACATGAAAGTGCCCCATGGTGTAGTAAAAGTTGTCTTTAATTGATCATCAGGGTGGACTAGGACTTGATTATACCCTGAATAGCCATCCAGCAAAGAAATTCTTTTAGACCCTACCACCCTTTGCAAAATATGATCCATCTTGGGCAAAGGGTAGTTGTCCTTTAATGAAGCTTTGTTTAAGTCTCTAAAGTCTATACAAAGCCTGATCTCTCCAGTTTTCTTCCTAACAGACACCAGATTAGATACCCATTCAGAATATCTAATAGGGACAATAATACCAGCTTCATACATCTTTTTAATCTCCTTCTCAACCAAAGGTAACTGAACAGGGTTTATTCTGCACAGTTTCTGTTTGAATGGTTTTTGGTTTTCTTTAAGGGGAATTTTGTGCTGTATTATTTCAGTGTCATAGGATTTAAGATCTTCGTAACTCCACGCAAAAACATCAGAAAACTATTTAAACAGCTCAATGTATTTGAGTTTAATGTGAGCTGGTAAAGTCTTAGACAATTTAATCATTTTCAGTTTTTCCTCACTGCCTATATTGCACTCCTCCACTTTAGTCTCTACAGGTTCTAGTTTTGGTTTTTTGGCCACATCGTCAAAATCAAACAACTCTTCTAAAGGGGCCAGACCTCTAGGAAAACTTTCATCTTTAGCATGGAGAGTTTCCAACTCCTCTGTTTCGTTCGTAAGTTTGCTAGTCAATAGGTTAATATTGACAGGCTCAGGAGATGGTTCTTCTTCACCAAGAAAATTTTCTTCACTGCAGTCTGTTACATAGTCTGAATCCGAACTGTTTAGTTCGAATTCATTTCTGAATTGCATGAAGTCTTCTATTTGTTTGTCATTGTCAAACACCTGCCAATACTTCTTATTATCAGGCACTGCTGGTCTAAAATTTATCTCAGTTGTATAGTCTTTGGTTTCAAATGGCGCTAAGCATGTCCTAGCTGCAAAGGCTAAATTGTGGGCTGCAATGTTTCTTTTCCTTGGGACAAAAATTACTTTGGACTCCTCGAATGTTTTTAAAAGGTCCATGACATCATTCTGGTAGGCTCTTAGTCTAGGATGATTTGCATTATACTCCCCATTTACTTTCCTAATGATCAATTCAGAATCCCTATATACATTGATTCTTCTGGCTCCTAACTTTTTCAAAATATGTAAGCCTAAGAGAAGGGACTCATATTCTGCTATGTTATTGGAACATTGAAATTTTAATTTGCATGAAATGCATTATGTGTGGTTGTTTTTAGTGTTAGTAATCCAGACACCTGCACCAACGTTAGTTCTAGTGCGTGACCCATCAAAATACATACTCCAGAGAGGACTTTCCTTGGTTTTATCTTGGTTAGAGTCCTCTTCAACTATCGTGCTCAAGGGTTGTTGTGGAATCTCAGCACTGAGTTGAATTTGTTTTGATTCCCCTAGATTTTCATTTATTTGAGGGATACATTATTGACTCTCAATGTTTAGAAGCAAAGGACACATGACTTGTAGTTCAAGACCCATATTTGGTTTGCTGTTGTTTAAAGGTTCAACAAACTATTTTGACATTTCATCGGTATTTACCTCCTCCTCTCTATCAACCATTAATTCTGTTAAAGTGACTTGTTCACTAAGTGTTTCATCATTAAACATGATAGAAGAATCGAGGCCTGTATTGACAGAATAGATAGGAGAGTTTTGTGGTCTGTCTTGGCTTGTGACTGTGTATTTCATACGAGATTCCCTGTATAGTCTTCTAGTTTGATTGAAAACAGGGATAGTCGCATAGGTCATGTCCATTTGCATAGTCCCTTGTAACTTAGCCCCCCAAGACCTTGAGAGTAAAATTCCATACTTTGGGGGCACATCAGCCACAACAATATCCATGTCTAAGAATTTGGCTGGAATTTGGGCTAAGTTAACACAGAGGTCTTTGATCAATCCTAAACATTTTACTCTGCTAGAATCAAAAGAGTAAAGGTCTTTATAAGGTCTGGTGACTTCTAGACCCAGGCTCTCCATTACAGCCTTAGGCATTAGATTATGAGAAGCCCCTGAGTCATGCATAGCGTTGTGAAAAATCTTGTCATGAACATTAAAACTTACATAAAAGGGAGGAACATATCCCTCTTGATATTTTCCTTCAATCTTTGGACCAAAAATAAGCTCTGGCTGGTCATCGTTAAGATTGACTGTGTCATTGTTGTCTTCTAAATTTAAATCCTTCAAAATTTGGGTCTTGTATACATGTTGGGCAGCTAACTCGGTGAGGGGAACAGAAATTTTGATCTTTGAGATTTCCTGCTCCAGGCTGAAAGGAATTTGGTTCTTTGAAAAACTTGTTTCAGCCTTATTAACTGCCACTTTATCAGCAATGTCAGGTTGCTGTTTTGTTTTATTTACGTTTGATAAAATTGTTTTCACAGGAGTACTAGCTGTAGTGTTAGTACTACTAATGTCTGCACTCTGTTTTTCATTGTCTTGAGTGCTTTTTCCTTTACCTTTATCAGAATTTTCAGCCACTGTTTTATCCTTTTGTTTGACAACTTTAGGCTTGGTTGCAGTGCTGTTTTGTGAGGATTTTTCAGAGGTTTTGTTTTTGGGGGTTTGTTGACTAGATTTACTTCTGAGGTCATATTCTCTTGGAGGTTCGGTGATGGAATTTTCCATGTCTTGACAACAATTTTCATTGTCATCTCTTTTGTCATCATAAGGTGTATAAAGACCTTGTTTTCTATCATAATGAACCTTAAAGTCATCATCATCTACCCCGAATAGGTTAATATCATCTTCCTCTGTTATTTGATCCGTTTCCTCAACCTCACTCACATAGTTTTTATGAAAGGGAGGAGTGATCTGCTGATCATCTTCCCTAGGTCTATTTGGAGGTTGGTTCCTTCTAACATTCTGATTCTAGTTTTGGTTCCTATTTTGAGGAGCAGTTTGGTTTTGACTTGCTTGTGCTCTCTTAATTATGCTCATCTCTTTCATCATTTCTTCCATCATTATTTCCATCTTTGAATTGGAAGTGGAAGGTGTACATTCCTCTCTAAAATATACTCTCGTCTCATCTTTCATCCTTGCTCTTTTCTCCATCAGGTTGACTTCTACAGAAAGAGCACCTCTTTGCATATCTTCAAGAGTTGCAAAGTCTCTCTCTCTCAGCTGATAGGTCAGGTCAGAATCAAACCCTTCAGGAAACTTGTTTAAAGCTGAGCCTTGTGGAGGTTTTAGCTCTGGGGAAAGTGCATTATACACACTATTGAATCTAGTGCAATAATCTTGGGCACTTTCCCCAGGGTTTCTATGAAGGTTCTTGTAATCAGAAAGGACTTGGAGAGGATTATTTTTAACTTCCCATTTGTTTAAGAATGTTTGATGGAAGCTTTAGAGATCATTGATACTATGGGGGGCTAAGCCTTTAAACCATTTTCTTACTTCTCCCCCCAGGCTTTGAGAAAATAATATAAGTTTGATAGAATCATCATCAATTTCATTTCTGTCAAAATAGTCATCCATCTTATCCACATGTTGTGATGCAATTGTAGTATTGTTAGCATCATATAATGGAATTTTGTACTGATAGTCCTGTGGAAGGTTGAATAATGGTGCAGGAAGGACTAAGGGAGCATACCATGCACCCATGGCAGGCGATGGAGGTGGATTTACAAGGGGTGGATTAACAAAAGGGAAAGTGGGTTGGAGTGGAGTGGTTTGGATAATGGATGTTGGATGAAGGGATGTGGATGGAACAGAAGTAGATTGTTGAGCTTATCTTGGATGAGAGACACCTAGGTTGTGGAGGAAATGTAAATCAGGAGGTGTTGATTCTCTACTACTAGGATGTTCACTAGTTTCAGGAGAAGAAAGTGAAGACTCAGAATCTAGCTGGATTATATCATCAAATGACCTAGTTCTGAATGGATTTAATAAGTCAGCTTGTGATTGTTGTAGAGCTTAAATATGTTCAGGAACCGATTTAGCTCTCAAGGGTGGTCTGAAAATAGTTGATAATTTAATCTTAAGAGAATTCCTAAGGATAATTTCTGGGTTATCAACTACTTCAGGTGGATCAGGTTCAGGATAGGCTCTAGTGTGAATCTTTCTATGAGCCACTATGCTGTGTTTATCAGACCCAAATAGACAAGATAATTATCAACCAAATATGACAGTCTTTAAATGGTTAACTAATCTGTTTACCTAAATTTCAATCCTACAGTCCTCTAACTGAGTTTGGATGATGTTATGATGATCAAGGTTCTTCCCAGCGGAGTCTTAAGGTCTGTTCAGGATCGTGGAGTTGCCAAGTGGAGGTTTTTTAGCTCTTTTTAGAGGTAAAAGGTTTTATGGTCCACCACCATGTTTGTGAAATATCCCCTTTCGAGGATATCCCGGAACACAACAAACTCTAACCAGAGATTGACTAGGAGGGCATTTACCAGATATTTCACCTCTAAAAGAGGATGAGATCTGGAAGCTACCTGGCCCTTTCCAGACTCTGTCTAAGAGTATGGGGTAAAACACAAAAAAGGTAAGTATCAATGTAGGAGTAAGTGTTTTACTGCCAATCTGAAATATTTTTGGTTTTTTCTGAGTTATTCTTGAGTTGTGTGGTTTTTAAGAATATCCTAACTCTGTTTCAAAACTTAGCTACGGCTATGAGACAAAGACAATCTACTCTTATGGCTAAGCCAGCTGATTTTTCAAGGTTTGATAAAGTCTTAAGAGAATCCTAGGGTTTACCTAGATTGTCACTGATTCAAACAAGTTTCATCATGATTACCATTTCTTGGTAGTGCTTGAAAAGGCTGATTTTAACTCTCAATTTTTTCTTGAATTGAGGGTTCTCTGAGGCCTTAAAAGGTATCAATAACACTCAGTCCCCAGCGGAGTCGCCAGAAATGTTAGTTGCTGGTGGCTCAGCTGGTTAATATAGCAAATGTTCTTGAAATGATTTTGGGTTCGTTCCCCAGTGGAGTCGCCAGAAATGTTAGTTATCTGTAATTTATTAGCAAGATTGGAAGAGTCCAATTATAGAAACAACATCGTTTCAACCACTTTGGGATTCTAGGATCTAGCCCTCCTGAATCCAGAGAGGGATCTCTCCAATATGTACAAAGATGGATTTGTCTTTGAAGTTTGGGGTTATGATATTAGGATAGTTATGAAGGCCAAGGGTTTGTTTGTTTTTTGGATGGTTGAGCATGATTACTGTTCAAGGTGGAAAGTTCTGAGTGAAAAAAGTTCCAAAGGTGAGAAGTTGCAGGCAATCAGAGTAAGCTTCGGTCAAAAAGGTAGAAAATTGCAGGTTTTAGTCCATTGGGCTATGGAGTCATAATAGGGTTTAATTGGAACAACAAGAGGCAAGAGTGGTCCATGGGGCAAGTCATCTATGTCTAAGGATCTCTTTGAAGATTGATTTATGGAATGGAATGATACAATAAGAAGGAGAAATAAATAGATGCAGAAACAAGAGCAGCCCAGGATCTGGTAAGTACTTTGAAACTAGCTAGCCTTTGACATGAACTCAAGAAAAACATAAAAGTAAACTAGGATCTGGTAAGTACTTTTAAACTAGCCAGCCTTTGATACACTTTCAATAGAAAACATCTTAAAACTAAGGGAAACTTGAAGGCAACTTTTGAAGTAGAAACTAGCAGGCCGGGCTCACCACAAATCCTCTCCTAGCTCTTCTTTTAATCGATTACTTTCAAGACAAATACAAAGATAACAACAGAATGGCCTAAGATCTGGTAAGTACTTTGAAACTAGCCAGATTTTAACACATTCCAAGGGAAACAATCAGGTAGTCTGTGGGATCAAACTGGGACCAGGGCTCACCATATCTTCCTCAGTTCATCTTCACTAAACATATACTGAAAATAACATCTAAGAATAACATTCAGCTAAGACAATAAGACGAGGGAACGCCAGCATTCCTATGTTTAAACTGAATTAAATCATTCCTAAATAACACAGATGGAAGAAAACATTCAAATAAATATTTTCATTTAGAGAAGGTTACCGATATACAATAGGTCCTAACTCTATGCATGATGTTCTTTATAAGAGAATATGCAACACAGATGGAAACAGAAACAAAAGTAACAAGTTACAAATAGAGAAACATCACCGTCAACATAGACCAAGATCCCATAAACCAGCTTGTATTGATGCTTGAAACCAGTTACAGCTTTAAGTCCAGTGCTTTAGGTTAGTAACCATCTACACATCTCAGCCTAACCTATCTATCACCAGCAGAGCTCCAAAGGCCAGTGAATACTATGTACAATCAGAATTTTTTGCTCAAATTTATATTAGAGTTCTGCAACGAACCCCTCACTCATCTTCTGAAGAAGTATATATAGAAGGATGAGGAGGTGAGATCTGATAAAAGATCTCAATTTACAATTAATACAGATTTAATGGTCTCTGGCCTTTGAGGGGCTCAATGAAGAAATTTACATGGGGATACTCTGTATTAAATGTTTTTACATAAAGATTAAGCTAAGTGGGAGCTTTTTTTGACCTTTGAGGCTCTGTGGAATGTTGAAGTAACTCTGCTGATATTTTTTCATTAAGTTTCCTTGCAGAAGTAACTTT
>CM076577.1:1117853768-1117980698 GCA_034641835.2 Pinus albicaulis | reverse complement strand
TACCGACCGTATGAAATGGTACTTGAGATGTATGTGTTTAGTCTTGGAATGAAATGTTGAGTTCTTTTCAAGATGAATGGCACTTTGGCTATCACTGTATAGCGTGCCCATATCATGCTTCTTACCCAATTCACCCATAAACCTTTGTAACCAAATCATTTCTTTACTAGCCTCTGTAGCAGCAACATACTCTGCTTCTGTTGTTGAAAGTGAAACAACACTTTGGATTTTTGAAACCCAACTGACAGTTGTTCCACCTACAGTAAATACATATCCTGTAGTGCTCCTCCTGTTATCTCTGTCACCTGCCATATCTGCATCAACATATCCCAGTAGAGCAATGTTTGAACCACCAAAGCATAATGCTTGATTTGTGGTACCTCTCAAATATCTGAGAATCCATTTTACTGCCATCCAATGTTCTTTTCCTGGATTTTTCATGTACCTACTTACAACTCCCACTGCATGTGCAATATCAGGCCTTGTGCAGACCATTGCATACATTAAGCTTCCAACTGCTTATGCATATGGAACTTTAGACATATAATCCATGTCTTCTTGGGTCTTTGGGCACATCTCCTTACTAAGTTTGAAATGGCTAGCAAAAGGTGTACTAACTGGTTTTGCATTCTGCATATTAAATATTTTCAACACCTTTTCTATGTACTCATTCTGAGACAGTGTTAATTTGCGATTTTTCCTGTCTCTAGTTATCCCCATACCAAGGATTTGTTTTGCAGCTCCCAAATCCTTCATTGCAAATGAATTTGCCAATTTTCTTTTGAGCACATTTATTTCCTGCATGTTAGACCCCGCAACAAGCATGTCATCTACATACAATAACAATATAATATAGCTGCCATCATTTTTCCTTTTTAGATAAACACAATGATCAGAGTGACATCTAGTATAACCTTGTTCAGACATAAACTTGTCAAATTCTAGATACCACTGCCTTGGAGCCCGTTTTAAGCCATACAAGCTCTTCTTTAACCTGCACACCAATTTTTCTTTCCCTTTTACCTCATATCCTTCTGGTTGCTGCATGTATATCTCTTCCTCCAAATCTCCATGGAGAAATGTTGTCTTTACATCTAACTGTTCAAGATGTAAATCTTCCACTGCTACAAGACTTAAAATAGTTATGATTGAATTCATTTTAACAACAGGAGAAAATATTTCATCAAAATCAATACCTTTCTTCTATGCAAACCCCTTCACCACAAGTCTAGCTTTGTACCTCTGTTTTCCTCCATCTTCTTCCTTTAGCCTGTAAACCCATTTATTCTGCAATGTAGTTTTACCTGCAGGCAACCTGACTAAGTCCCAAGTCCGGTTATGCATTAAGGAGTCCATCTCTTCTTCCATGGCTAGCTCCCACTTCTTCCTGCTTTCAACCTGCATTGCTTCTTCATAACATTCAGGTTCACCAGAATCAGTCAACAATAAATAATATAATGAAGGAGAGTATCGTTCAGGGGGTCTACTTATCCTGGTAGATCTTCTAACACCACTTTTAGGTGTTTGAGGTGCCTGTTGCTGTTGTGGTGGTTGCTGCTGCTGTGGTTGTTGATTATTATTATTTTCAGGCACCTTTACTTTTTCAGTTATCTCATCAAGAACTGTGTATTCCTTGCTTTCTTTTTCCTGTTTCTTTTCCTGCAACCGATTCTTATACAAGACCTTTTCATTGAATATTACATCTCTGCTCCTAATGATTTTGTGATTTTTATAATCATATAAGCGATAACCAAAATCATTAGCACCATATCCAATAAAGGTACATTTCTTTGATTTTGCCTCAAGCTTTGTTCTGTTTTCTTTATTAATATGAACAAAGGCCTCACAACCAAAAGGCTTTAAAAAAGAGTAGTTTACCTTTTTACCTGTCCATGCTTCCTCTGGAATACCACCATCCAAGGAACTTGAAGGCCCTCTGTTTATTAGATAAACAACAGTATCTACAGCATCTGCCCAAAATTGTAAAGGCAATCCTGCATGCAATCTCATGCACCTTGCACTCTCCATGATTGTTTTGTTCATCCTTTCTGACACACCATTTTCTTGTGGTGTTCTTGGAACTGTCTTCTCTCTACGAATTCCATGCTCTGAACAGTACCTATCAAACTCTTTGCTGCAATATTCACCTCCATTTTCTGATCCGAGACACTTCAACTTCTTTCCTGTCTCAATCTCAACCAAAGCTTTCCATTTCTTGAAAGTATCAAATACATCAGATTTATTCTGAATACAATAAATCCATGTTTTTCTAGTTGCATCATCAATAAAAGTAACATAATAACGAGAGCCACCGAGAGATGATACCTGAGCAGGTCCCCATACATCCGTATGCACAAGCTCCAATTTTTCGCTCTTCTTTTCTTTCCCAACTCTGAGAAATCTGACTCTCTTTTGTTTTCCATAAATGCAATTCTCACAGAAATCCAAATCAACATTCTTCAAACCTGGTAGCAAATTTCTTGAGTGAAGAATTTTCATCCCCTTCTCACTCATGTGTCCAAGCCTATGATGCCATAATGCTGCATCTACTCCTTTGGAAGTTAAAGCATTAACAGAGTTAGAAATACCATTGCATAAATACAATGTACCAACCTTTTCGCCTTTTGCTATTACCAGGGCTCCTTTGGTGACCTTCCAAGTTTTATCCGTGAAAGTTGTCACACAACCTTCACTGCCTAACTGCCCTGTTGAAATCAGATTTTTCTTCAGATCTGGAACATGCCTTACCTCCTTTAGTAGCCATTGGTTTCCATTCTGTTGTTTTGCAAGAACTTTACCCATTCCAACAATTTTACAGGGTTTATCATCACCCAAACGAACTTGTCCAAAATCTCCTTGAACATAGTCATGAAAATATTTCTTATCAGGTGTGGCATGGAATGAAGCCCTTGAATCTACAACCCAAGAATCAATAACATTTTCGAAAGAAAGAATCAAAGCATCTTGTAACACATCACCTGTCACATTTGCTTCATGATTGTTTTCTTGCTGTGTGTCTCCTTCTTTTCCCTTCTGAGATCTACAGTCTTTCTTTAGGTGTCCTTTCTTTCCGCAATTCCAACACACTATCCCCGATCTGGACTTGGATCTGCCTTTCCTTGATTTACTGTGATATCCCGAGCTCTTTCCTCTTTCCATTCTTCTTCCCCTAGACTCTGCACTCAAAGCATTACCTGATGTCTCACCAGAGCTTTTCCGTCGCATTTCCTCACTAAGGATAGCACCAACAACATCATCAAACTTTAAAGTACTAGATCCAGAGACAGAGTTACTAATGGCCATTACTAAACCATTCCAACTCTCTGGCAATGAGCACAAGAATAACAGAGCTCTAAATTCATCATCAAAGTTTACCCCTACAGAACTTAACTGACTGGTAACTGTATTAAAATCATTTAAATGGTCTGCAACAGATCCACCTTCCGACATCTTCATATTAAATAGTCATTTCATAAGAAATACCTTGTTTGAGGCCGAGGGTTTTTCATATAGTTTTGCCAACGTCTGCATCAAACCCTCTGTTGTTGTTTCCTTTGAAATATTGAAGGCGACTGACGCTGCAAGACACAACCGTAATACCTTCGGCTCTGATACCAGTTGTTAGAAAATTATATATTATGGAGCAATGCAACACATAAAATATGCGGAAAAATACAAGCACACAAAACACATAAAACCAGAGAGACACAGATATACGTGGTTCACCCACTTTGGGCTACGTCCACTCCTGTGGGGCCCAGAAATTTTACCCTTCATTTTTATTATCCAAAGAAAATGAAGAGACAAACCTATAGCATCCGCTGTAATATCCTATATTCTCTCTCACGCTCTCCTCTCTTCATCTATTTCTGCCCAAGAAAAAACATACAATGCACAAACACAATAAAATGCCCTCATAAAAGCGAGGGGTTGCCTTCTAGGGAAAAAAACCCTAATCTAAACATAACTTCTACCGTCAAATCATTTTCCTAATGAATGGCCCAGATTGAATAGAAATTACTATACTTTTACAAGGAAATTTTACGTCTGTTTTTAGCTTCGGGGGCACTGCCCCCGAAAGCCCCCACCAGGGGGGGGCTCCGAAAAGCACTATCGTCCCCCCGTGGACCCCCCACATCAGTGATTAATTTCAGGTGGCGTTGCCGCCCCTTTTAAGGTATAGGGGTCCAATGCTGTGATACAAAGTAAACAAGATAATCATGCTCCACACCCAACAAAGAAGGTCATTTCTGAAAGGGCCTGTAGTCTAGGGGTTTGTTGGAAACCCTTAAATCTGAACCTGGGTTACGATCCCTCAAGCCAAAAAATGGTTTCGTTGCTAGGACTGGGAGAATTTTGAGATAAATAGGGTAATTCCACAAGGTCACTGGTGGCTTGAGAAGTCTGAAATTGAAGACTGGTTCGAGAAGCAAATCCAGGAATTCTCCTTAAAAGAGAATCGAAGTACAAGGTTGACTACCGAAGAGTGGAAAAACAAGTATATCTTTACCAAAGTATATGATATTTTATTTGTAACCTTTGCACACAAACTACAGGAGTGGTTAGCAAGGTTAACAGAGTTCCATACCTGTGGGAAGAAAGAACAGGTTACGCAGTGGACTCCTGAACTAATTCGACAGTTGGAAAGGGCTGATAACAAAATCACCCGGACTGTATATCACTGGGTGGATAGTGTTTTGGGAGTATTTGTAATGGAATTTGCAATTGATCAATTCGTATCTTATTCTAAAGCTGAGCGGAGGTTCTTCAAAGGGTTCAGAGGTAAGTTTTTGAAAACATTGCCACTACTAATTATGATACTATTGTGTGAAAAAGGTGTGTTGTGCAGTCACACCACGTGAATGACCTATAATCAGAACAAAAGTACAACACGAAGCGGTAAATATTACAGGGTTAATCAAGAAGGGGACATATCGGTATATAGTCCCCTAAGAGAGCCGCTTACGCATGTAGAAACTAGTCCGCCGGTTACCCCACTGTCAAATCCACGAAAGGGAAAGAACTCTCCTACCCCACCACCACCACTGGAAGACGACATGGCCATGCACATGAAGCTACCAACCTTTAAGGGTGTGGGGGACGAGGACATGGACCAATTTTAGTTCGTAGCAGAATCAGTATGGATTGCGCAAAATGTTGCTAGCGATGTTGTAAAAAGGGCACAGCTATCCCTAACCTTTGAGGGAAGAGCCTTGGACTAGTTCACGGGGTATGTCGGCCAACATGCAGATCCATCAATTCAAGAAATTAAGGACGCCTTAAAACAATAGTTTCAAAATCTGAAGTCCTACGCTCAACTAGTAATCGACTTGAAATATTTCCGACAGGGACCTATAGAATTGGTATGGGAGGTCGATCAACAGCTGAAGAAAGTTATCAGGGATGGGGATTTTAAGTACAAAGATAGAAAACACAAAGAATGGTTCATTTCCATGTTATTACCACACCTACATGGACCCATGGGCCAGCATACGATTGATACACAAGAAAAGGCCCTGAAAATTGTCATGAAGCTAGAAGCTATGCCAAGGGAAGATGCCCAGTTTTGGGTGCAACAGATCTAGGGCCAATTGGAGGCAATGCACATGGATATCCAAAATATACTAAAATAATGGGGAAAAGAAGCCAACACAGACATTTGGTGCATACGGTGCATAGCATCAAGCCACACCAAGGTTCAGTGTCTTATGCTATTAGACTACATGCAGGCTGGGGGAACTAACCTGTTACGCCCCAAAGAGGTTGTGGGACCAAAAAAACCCACTTTATGGTGCTCTAACTGTTGAGTAGTTGGATTGAATGATACAAAACACTACCTCCGACTCGGTGCCTATGTCCCAGAATTGAAGCAGAAATGGTGCAGATTCTTCTCGTTTGTAGGAAATGATGAGCACAATTGTCAGACATATGATTTGATGATAGATAGAGGAAAAATATGTAGGGTATAGGCTGACCCTTCCACACCACTATCTCCCTCTGGACGAGGAGGCTCCCGAGCAAGAGGTCGAGGGGGGGGGTGGGTGGAGAGGTGGAAGCACAGGACGGGGAAGAGGACAACTGATCTATTATAACTGTGGAGAGGTGGGACACTTCGCAAGCGACTGTCTGAACCCTGCATAACAATATTGTAGGTATTGCACGCAGTTGGATCATGTGATCGAATATTTTCCTGTACTGATATCAAATATGCAGGAAAAACAACAAACACCGATGTAGAATGTGCAAACGGTTAAGGTAGAACCACATGATGAAGGGCCCAGTATTAATGTAATGACGCGTAGTGGAAAAAGCCGCAGCTGAACCATTTATCAGAAAAGCCGCTGACAAAAGGGAAAGCCTGGACTTACAGAAAGAAAAAGAAACCTTCCTTGAAGCTGGAAAAGAATTTACCAAAATTGAGGCATCTACCTCCAAGACCCCAATGGACTTGAAAGCAGACGAAGAAGTGAAGCCATTCCTACAGGCATGTATGAAGTTACTACGCAACTAGAAGGAATTTGAGAACCCCCAAGCATTGATAGAAAACTACGCAGAAAATATTGTCCCACCAACAAAAGTGAGAGATGTCAACAAAATTTATAAGCATAAGAAGAGAACTGGTCAGGAAATGCAGGAAAATACGCAAATTAGATATTATGAAATAGACCAGGTCATCCTTGATCTAGGATCCGATGAGAATGTCCTTCCTAAACAGACTTGGTAGAGGATGGGATAGCCCAAGCTGGAATGGTCTACTATACAGCTTCGCATGGTGAACCAACAGAATATCATACCACTAGGAAGGCTATCAAAGGTTATGGTAGACATCGCGGGAGTTAAGGTATACACAGAATTTGAGGTGATTCAAATTGTAGATGATGCAGACGCTTACCCTGCGCTTTTAGGGCTAGATTGGGCTATAGACATGGGAGGTATTAGCAACTTAAAAATGCGAACCAAGGTTTTTGAAAATGAGGGTATGAAAGTAATATTCCCTCTAGATCCAGCAGAGGGCGAGAGGTACACAGAACCAGTGCGCAAAGGGGATGATGTTGATCAGATATACAAGATAACTTCCCAGAACAAGGATTGGATCAACCCTCCTGTTGATGGTGTGCTTTGATGTGAGAAGGACAACGAATGTCTCTCTGACTCAAATAGGGAGATAGAAAATTGGCAGAACCGATTGCATGACATGTCTGTGCTACGATGCCTGAAGATCACAAAGAGCTTCCGATGAATCTCCTTAGAGGTAAGAGAGCTGCCCTATTTTGATGATTTTGGCAGTGTTAAGGATTTTATTATAGCATTCAAAGTAGAAGTCTCAAGGGAAAAGAGGATGTGGGCGCTTAACCTAGCTATGTGTGCGACCCCTACGTGGTGGTGGGAAACTCATAAGGGGACTTTAAAGGATTGGGGGAATGTCATAGAAAGATGATTCGACGATTCAAACCTTCATTCAACCTACCTATGGATATTTTCCTCGGTTGCGGGGACCCACGCAAGCACTTTTCGGTGTGGATAGAAGTATGGAGCGAAAGGACCTGGGATGAATGGGTCCACATGTTTATCCACGCCTTGGGACCTATCCCCACCATGTGGTATTTGGATTCAGAGCTACACTAGCGCACTTGCCACTGTGATACCATGAGGGAATATTTTTTGGGGATATTCAGATTGGTATGCGGGACTAAGAAATTAGACGAAGCCCTACAGGACATAGATGCTCTAGTGTTTGATGAATTGTGCACTCGCATAGAATGTGGGGAACCAACTTGGGATGCGCAGATGCAGGATATTGTGAACTGTCAGAATCGATCAGTGGAAGAGTGCGACGAGGACCCGCGAAGTATCACTATCTCAGAGTCTGAGGGTGAACGCGGTATTGCTAGACCCCCATTACAAGCAGTAGATGTGACTAAGCCTCTCAAATTAAAGGAAGTCAACATTGGAACGGAAGAACAACCCAAAATGGATAGAATCGGGGATTACTGGGATGATGATATCGTTGGAAAAATTGCAGAACTGCTCACTGAATATCAAGATCTATTTCCCACAAAATTTTCAGAGCTCAAAGGTATTGTAGGGGACCTGGGTGTCATGCGGATCACCTTAAAACCAGATGTGCATCTCGTGAAGCAGCGACCATACCGATTGAACCCAAAATATAAGTATAAAGTCAAAGAAGAAATTGATAAAATGACAGTCGTAGGTATCATAGAAATGGTAGAAAAATTGGATTGGGTAAGCCCTATGGTGATGTAAGAAAAGAAGACAAAAGGAGAAATAAGAATCTGCGTAGACTTGCACAAATTGAATGAATCTTGTGTACATGATCCCTTCCCTACACCATTCTCTGATGAAATTATTGACAGTGTGGGAGGTCAAGAAGCATACTTGTTTATTGATGGGTTTTCAGGCTACCATCAGATCAGAATTGCACCGGAACATCGCAGTAAAACTACCTTCGCCACTGAGTGGGGCTCCATCCAATACATCGTCATGCCCTTTGGGCTAAAAAATGCCCCTTCCATATTTTCAAGAGTGGTGGTGGCAGTGTTCAAGGAATTCATTCACAAGTTTCTGGAGGTATACTTTGATGATTGGATAGTGTTTGGGTTGATCAAGAAGCACGTATCGAACCTGCGCATGATGTTGGATGCCTGCAGAAAGCACCAAATTTACCTAAACATTAAGAAGTGCATATTCAGTGTACCTTTCGAGATCTTTTTAGGACATGTGGTCTGTCGACAAGGATTGATGGTTGACCCAGCCAAGGTGGTAGTTATCATCAATTTAGCAGTCCCTACAACTAAGAAGTAGCTACGCGACACACTGGCTATTATAGGAAATTTATTCAAGGGTACACACTGATCACGACACCAATGGAGAAGCTGCTAAAGAAATACGTATCTTTTTTTTGGAACGAGGAGTGTCAGAAGAGTTTTGAGCTACTAAAGGAAAAAATGGTCTTTGCACCTATCCTCATATTTCTTGACTGGGTGAAGGTTTTTCATGTCCATGTGGATGCCTCAGGGATCGCCCTAGGCGCTATGCTTACGCAACCCGGGGAAGGGGATATTGACCACCCGGTTGCATTTACTAGTAGAAAACTCTCTAGCACAGAACGTATTTACTCTACTACTAAACGCAAGGGACTAGCCATGGTGTATGCCCTGCAGAAATACTGGCACTATCTACTGGGAGGGCACTTCAAGATGTTCACGAATCATTCAGCTTTGAAGTACCTATTCAATAAGCCTGTGTTTGGGGGTAATATTTGCCGATGGTTACTGCTGTTTCAGGAGTATGATTTTGAGATAATTTTAAAGCTTAGGAGACTAAATGATGGAATGGACCACTTGTCCTAAATCGAGAGTGGTGAAGAGCCCACTAACCTAAAAGAAGGCTTGCCTGATGTGCATCTATTTTCTATTAAGGTGGTTGAAGAGATCTTTGTAGATATTATCCAATTCTTAACTATGGGGATGGCATCTACAGACTACTCGGTACAACATAAAAGAGAACTGGTCACCCATGCTGCTGACTTCACCATTATTGCGGGCCAATTGTACAAGCTGGGAGTTGATGAGGTGCTGCAAAGGTATGTACTCAACCATGAAAGACACACCATTTTAGTGGAAGCCCACGGAGGAGTGGTAGGAGGTCACTATTGCGGAAAAGAAACTGTACAGAAGATATTAAGAGTTGGGTTGTGGTGGCCCACACTACATAGTGACTCCCATGCATACTGTAAAGCTTGTGACGTGTGCCAATGGACAGGAAGACCTTCGTGCCAAGACGAGATGACCTTGAAACCACAGAATACCTTGCAAGTGTTTGAAAAGTGGGCCATTGAATTTGTAAGCCCCATTAATCCCCCGGTAAGAAGACATGTGCTCGATATATAATTACCGCCATAGATTACATTACCAGGTGGGCCGAAGCTACAGCTGTCAAGTACTGCACTGCGGACATGAAGACACACTTCCTTTTTGAGAATATCTTAACCAGGTTTGGGTGCCCCAGGTTCCTGATGAGTGACAGGGGGAAAAATTTCATTAATTCCACAATTAAGGCTCTGGCTGAGGAATTCCAGTTCCACCATGGAAAAATTACCCCATATCATCTGCAGGCAAATGGAACCAAAGAGGCATTCAACAAAATTTTGGAACAAGCGCTCACCCAGGCCTGTAATGAAAAATGAAGTGATTGGGACGTGCACATCCCCTCTGTCCTCTAGGCCTACAGAACCATGTGTAAGAAGCTCATGGGAAAAACACCCTTCCGCCTAGTCTACGGAAGGAAGCTGTTATGCCCATGGAATACATTATTCCTAGCTTGCGCATCTTGACCTTCACGAATATGGCCGATCCTGACATTATGAAGGAGGACTTTGTGTAGCTAGTAGCATTGGAAGAGGACCAACTCATTGCCCACTTTCACCAATAGGTTTAGAAGGCACAGGAGAAAGCATGGCATGATCGCCATATTCGGCAGAAAGAATTTTCGAAGGAAGCATTGGTCCTACTATATGATAGCCAATTTGTGAAACACCCAGGGAAATTTCAACAGCACTGGTTAGGTCCGTATGTGGTCAACAAAAATTACCAACGGCGAGGTGGTCAAACTGGCTACATTGTGCAATGATTCCTTACCTAGATATGTTAATGGAAGTCGGCTAAAGCCCTACCGGGATTTCGCGGTGCTGATCAAATGAATATATGGCCGAAGTAGTTGTACCATGGAAACTACACATAGGGAGGATGCACAGGAATGGATACGCAGGGATGGTGCGTAGGCATGGATGCGCAGGACTGGCAGCACAGGTGGGTACGAGATAGGTGCAGGTGCTACGTGCAATGTACACAAATAGCCATTGGGATGGAGCGGGAGAATGGAAAACCACGCTCCCAATTTAATGAAATGGGTAGTTGGAAATTAATGAGGATATTTATGAGGATTTTTTACCATTTCTGTAATGATGGAAATAAATTAAGGGTCTGATGACTATTTCTCCCTCGTAGACGCTATAAGGTCAAGACTGTTTGTTCTATGGGATTCAATTGTTGCTCATGTTTTCCACACCTCAGCCTCTCTGGTATATACCATTGTTTCTATCTATCTGTTAGCCTCATGAATGAGAAACCTCCACTATCTGACAATAGCCATGCTAAATTCATCTTTCAAGTAAGGATAACCGCTACCAACCCAAATGTGCCTCCACCTAACAGAACGTCCAGAGAAATAGGTTCTGAAAAGGTCTGTGAAGTCACCCCTGTCACAAAAGAAATTGGCTCAACTTCAGCACCCCGGAAGGGAAAGGGAAAGGCTAAATAGATGAAATGGGCAGGTGGGAAGCCTCGTACCTCCCCTCGAATTCACTGTTCCCCCTGGAAGGTGCCTAAGAAACGATCTCCCACCGCACCTCTGAACCCGATGGCGCTCACATCAAAAGTCCTGCAGGAAACTCCACTGGCCTGGTTACCCCCTTACGTTCATCCATGTAGAGCATCAGCTCATATTTCCAATGTTTATGTCATCTTTTCCTATCTTCAGATGCCTCGGGTCCCTGAAGAAGTGCCCCATCAGGGAGATATGTTCGGACATCTTCCTAACATAAAGTTCGACGACCATCACCTAGTAAACTTGGACGCTTTTCCTTCATTAGATCCAAAATTGTACTTGGAACAGTTTCTCGAAGATGGTGTGCCCAAAGTCGAGCCAATGCTTTAGGTCACAATATTAGCTAGGGCAAGCATCTTGAAATTGATGCGCCTTCCCCACTTTGGACGCTACAACATCATTAGCCTCATCGTTCGCCAACTTCTGGCACTTGTCCATGATGGCTATTTATGGCTCCAAGGCCGCATACTGATCGATGTTGCCCTCATTCACTGCATCGCAAGCCTCCCTATGAACAGGCCTGACCTTGGGGATGGAACAGGCAAGAAATTTGAGCACCATACTTCTGACACTGTCCAAAAGAAGTACAGTGTCGGACGCAACAAGAGGGGCTTCCTGATTAATACCATCCAGGACCCAGGGACGTGCATGGGAACTTTAATGCTTGCCTGCAAATTGATGTGTAAATGTCAGGACACAACTGTCCCTTCTCACATCATTTAGATCACTGGCTAGTGTGAAAAAAGAGTTTGCTACAATTGGTCCTAGTACCTGGTTGCATAATTTCTCGACAATGTGCGCAAGGCTCAGGAGCAGGGAAAATAATTCTACTACTCGTGGATGATCCTTCTAATCATCTTAGTTTCCTGGGAGACTCTGGATGAAGTTTTCTTCCCCCCTCTTGAGCCTGGCATGTGCGAAGGGGCACGGTTTTCCAACCTATGGGACTCGAAGGATCCCAAGCGAGTGGAGGAGAACAAGTTCTTCTGGATACTCTACAATGGGGCTATCTATGTGGCCTTTGATTCCCAACCGTTCCTGTCCTCAGCTGTTTATGAAAATTATAAGAAAATAGCGTCATTTAATATAACCATGCACAATGTGAAAATTTGGGCCCGAAAAGTGCACACTTGGCATAATCTTCCATACATGACTACTGAGGCTGACATTAAATAGGTAATCGCCACTTGGCCGCCAGAGCGGAAGGTCGCAACTCTGCCAAATGATATAGACACAGTAGATACATCTGGCCCCAATGTAGTGTCCAAGCCTACTGTTCTGCTCGGCCAAACCATAGAGTCCATGCCTCCAACATCCACACCGTAGGCGACCCCTAGAAGCAGCACCATGTATCCAGAACTAGAGTCCCCGCCAGATCACCACATAAATGATGTTGATGATGCCAGTATGTTCATCTTGTACACCCTTAAGCGGCCCCACGAATTGTCTCTCGGGCCTAGAAAAAAACGTAAGGCCACTAAGACTGGCACCGCCACAGAAGTTACCCTCATAGAGGATGATCTTGATCATATTGTCGATGCTATCACCACTGCGTCTGATGATCAATGGAATATTTGGGAGGAACAACACAAGATTGCTATAGATGTTTTACAGGCTGACCTATGGGCCCTCCAACTCAAAGCAGACACACTTCAAGCGAGCATGGATCACACGAGGCAAAATCAAGCGAACGTAGATCAAGCAAGGCAAACCCCTATGGGCTCGTTGGCCCCCGTTACAGCCTTGACCACCATTGCAGATAGTCGGATCTACCCCCTCCCTGGTGCAGCCTTTGTCCAGGAACCCACTGAATTGTGTGTCCAAGTCTAGGTATGCCCCTCCATCAGCCTTGAGGTTGGCTGATTGGCTGGTGCGCAGCTACAAGAATTGTTGACCGTTGTCACCAGTGAAATCCAACACCATGAACTCTGAGTACAATAGCACATCAGCACAATCGAGCAGACTATTTTGACCCAGGCCACCGAAGTCGCTCAAATCCAGGCCGCAGACGTCGCCACCATTGCGCAGCAGGCTGCCCTCAAACAACTGATCAATAGGCTCTATGAGGACATGCCCAAAGTCATTCCTGCTTCCGTTGAACCCCAAGCTAAGGTCGAAGGTTTGGTCACTACCCTAAAGGCATCCTGGACCGAGTTACAGGTTGTCAAGGCTGGGTTCGACCTTCAGCTCACATCTTTACAGGCCAAGCTGTAGCCTGAGACCCCTCCAGAGGTACGCGCACAACACGCTGCATTGGTTATGGAAGCCACGTCCACTATTACAACGTAGATCAGTCAGGGTGTCACTCTGCTTGAGCAGGCTATGGAATTATGGTCCCAAGTGCAACACGACCCTCTCCTCTACGAGATCAATCAGGAGTTAGCGCAGAAGGAGCATGACTTTGAGCAGTTGGAAGTTATAATGGCTACTCTAGTCCCAACCCAATGCTTAGCCTGTCTCAAGACCATCCATGCACTTCGCACAGATATTATGGGGTTGTGATGCAAGAAACAGGTACTTAGTGACCATCTCACACCATGGTCGGATGATGCCCTCAAGCTATCCTGAGACTTAGATGGGGCGGTGAAACAATTGAACCAGACTCTCAACAACGTCACCGCCGCTATGGAAGGACCGACCTTGCAGAAACTGGTGGACATCACACAGACTGCTGTAGTGAAAAGCCTTCGCATTTGCCTCCGTTTACGACTGCAATGGAACAGCTCAAGGAATATATGAAGACCTCACCAGCGCTGTGACTCAGGACAAGTCACAATATTATGGTGGGGGACTGTTGGAACAGGGGTTTCTAGCCCTAATTTTGTCCATTTTTGTAATATTTTTGTAATATTTGGTCTACTGAAGGGGGTTTGGGGTGCATCAAACCCCCAATGGATTGTAAGGGGTCAAAAGGGTAGACCTAGGGTCCGCAAACCATGCTTTGCGAACCATAGGATAACGTAGGCTAAGGTGCTATAAATAGATGGGTAGATTAAGTCTAGAGGTAGGCTAAGATTGATTGATGGTAATTGCGAACTGTTGAGATTCATTTTGGGTTATATTTGGGTAAGGACTTCGGCTGGATGTGTGTGCGAAGATCCTCAGTCTTGTTGTGTACGGACCTCGCTGGCTGTGTGCACGGGTTGGGAATTGGGTCTGTAACTGGATTTTGGAAGTTAATGAATGATAAAAATGTTGGATCGTATCTCTGTGTTATAAGAACTGGATGTGTTTATAATATTACAGTGATTCAGTTTTTCGATTAATATTGATGCACACATGGATGCGAAGGAATTACTGAGATCTTATTAGTAATAATTGCTAATTTATGCTATCTGTGGGTTTCTGAACTTTTCATTCTGCACATATGCTGTTAAAGGTTCTGCGATAATATTTCCTCTACACAAATCTAATAGATCTTAACAAGGCTGTCTCTATTACTCTCCTTCTCTCAGAGTGCAGAAACCTGGTTCTAGCACCCTCCCGTACTACTTCGAGTGAGAGCTTGGCCTGCGCAAGTGGGTCATTGACAAAAGGGCCAGTAGTATAGGGGTTTGTTGGCAACCCTTAAATCTGAACCTGGGTCAGGACCCCTCAAGCCAAAAGATCATAAAATATCTCCAACGTTCACTTGTTGAAGACCCTCTCAACCTAAGAATTTATATAAATTGTGACCCTCATATCCTCCTAATGTAAGGATTTTGCTACTTAAAACATGTCATCGTGGAATTTTCACTATAATTTTTTTTCTGTGAAGCTTCAGATGCTGAAAAAAACCCCATTTGAGCTGAAATCATGATGAAGTGCGTGTCCGAATTTTAGATATTGGTTCTCTATATTTTCACAGATATGATCTAAGGAAGTTAAGGTTTTTGGAGGCTCCCGAATTTCATGTCAAACATGTGAGCTTGGGAAAATCATCATAAATTTCTCTCTGAGCATTGGATTCAAATTTCATAAAAAATGACAAAAATAGGACGGACTTCAGTTTGTTGGGTATCGTTTTCAGGACCAAAGGTTGAAACAGTGACACATGGCACTTTGTACAATTTTTCTCTACTGAACCAGTCTATAATCAAGTCATCGTAGGAGATTGGGCATAACTATTTCTTGAAGAATCCAATATTGACCAGACCTGTGGAGTTGGAAAGAGGACTCAAAGGGCTACCACAGGGTGCAATTTCAGACATTGGAGATCCAAAATTACATAGATACAACAGATTCAATATCAAGATTCTAGAAGGCAAGAAAAAGTATGCATTCAAGGATCACTGCAGTAAGGACAACACATCAACAGTCAAGGGTAAGTCTGCTACAACCAGGTTTGTATGATTAGTGTTTGAATTTTTATTTGATCATCATCTTTGACATGTGTTTTTGCAAGACAGTGTATGTATTTTTTATGTATGTTTGATGGGGTTTTGTTCATAAATGTTGAAAGTATTTACATTTTAGTTTTGAATATTTCTCTGACATATGGTTTGCAGGACAGTGCAAGTATTTTTTTTGTATATTGGTTTGGGTATTGTTCATTAATTCATGTGCAGGAAGGAGGACACAATAGGAAAACTTAGACATACTAGAAGGACAATGAAACATCAAAGTACAATTATTTGAAGCAATCACAACAATACCTCAACATCTGCTAGTGTTCAAAGAAGTAGTGTCAAGTCAAGTATCAGGTTGTGTCAAAAGTCAATATTGTAAAAATCATCATTGTAAAATTGTAAAAGAGTCATTATTATAAAAGTGTCAATTTTCATAGAGTTGGAGAGGCATTGTTGGGAGGTATAAGTTTCATTGTTGGATAATGTTATGGTTAGGTTGCAGGTCATAGTGTGATTTGGTGATTGGTCTAGTTCAAGAAAATAATTGTGAATCATATTGTATCGTAGATCATTGTCCATTAGGGGAATTTTGAGGTCTAAAATGGGATGATGATGATGATGTCAACCATGGAGGATGATTCACCATTTTTTAAGTAAAAGGGTAAAAAGATTAAAAAATAATAAAATAATAAAACTACTTTTTCAACTTGTATTTTCAACTTATCTCCCAAAGTTTTTACTCAAATTTCGAGTGGGGGTACTTGTTGGATGAAAAATTTAATTCCTCATCCAAGGAGTACCCATTTTGCATACTTTTGATGGACCCTGCTATGTGAAAAATGAGAAATATATGAAAAAACATGATTCCAATCACGTTTTTTATCTATTTCTCATTTTTCGTGTATTAGGGTCCATCGAAAGTATGAAACATGGGTAATCCTTGGATGAGGAATTAAAATTTTCATCCAACGAGTACTACCGCTTGAAACTTGATTAAAAAATTTGGGAGATAAGTTGAAAATACAAGTTGAAAAAATAGTTTTTTCTTTTTTCCCTCTAAAATTTGATGATGTCATCAAAGCTTAGTTTATTATTTCCACTATTATTTTATAATTTCCTTAGGAGGCCCATTTTAGACCTCAAAATTCCCCTAATGCCTGGTACGGGATTCCACACTCTTGTCTTATTTCTGATCATTATAGGGTGGCAGGGAGGTGCTAGGTTGGTACATGAAATCACCTACAGGTTGGAGCCTCTGAACACTTTAGGGTGGTAGGTCGGTCTAGGATGTCGGGGCATCCATTCAGTTGACTACTGAAGAAACTAGGGCATTGGGGCATCCTTCCAATGGGAGTTGGCGAAGAATTATTTTCTAGAATTATATGAAGTTGTACCTTTCATTTCAGTTGGGTTTGAATATTAAATAATTTATTATAAAATCGTTCGGTGGTTTTTGAACTGGAGGGGGTTTTCCACCTAAAATTTGTGGGCCTATTGTGTTCTATTATTTACTATTTTTACTAGATAAACATCAATAATAATTGATGGTTAACAAAAAATCTGAAAAAATATTTAAAAGTGATAATTGATAGGAAATATTGATTCACCCCCCCTCTCAGTATTTCCACTAGGTAGAACTTGACCTAGACTGCCTAGAACATGATAGGAATTTCAAAAAACATATTGAGAACATGTAATCTATAGGTCATGATTGCATATCTGAACATAGGGTTCTGATACTTATATTAGAATAATCAATAAGGTCTAATTACCTATCATAATAGTTGCAATAACACTTATTATCTCATGCATTTAATAACCATTCATCAACCAATAAAAAATATCAAGAGCAATATCTAGAACCTGTTATGAAACCTTACTTATAAACATCATATAAACAAAATAATAACCATGATAGAACAACCATCAAATCCACATAATAAAAAGTACAAGTACTCATGAAATACAAGAGGAAAATATCTCTTATTAACATATGCAAAAGCCAACCAATTTAGGGACTTCCACGTACCATCCAAGCATAGATTAAGATGAACCAAATCTTTATTTTAGCAAATCACCCCTGTGCCATATTCCAAGCATGAATGTGGAACTCAAGACAAAAGAATCTAAGGCTTCCTATAGATTAAACCACCTCCACTCTCATGCTCCTATGTTCTCGCCAAAACCGATCAAGAGATCACATAGGAAACTGATACATAAACAACCAGGGATTTCTGGAGATTAGACAAACTCCACCCTCAAGCTTTACCACAATCCCACCAAACCCGGTCAAGGGATTACTAGGCCCCAAACAAGCTTGGATTCCTCAAAATTTATTCACCAATGCCTTGAGGAATTTGATTGTCTCCACCCTCAGGCTTTACCACAATCCCACCAAAACAGGCCAAGGGATTCCTATATCCTATGGGAATTTTATTAAGACCACCTCACCCAGTTCCAAAACCATCTGACAATCCAAATCCCAACCAAATAAAAAAACCCCATCATATCAAGACTATTCAGAAATGGAAAGGCAAGAATGAAACCATTATCACACCTGGAAAAACCCATGCCAATGACAAAAAAATAACCAAATACATACACGCATGTACCATTCATTCCCAAACTAGCTAGGAAATCACACATGCAACCTTTTACCTACAAGTATTCTTGATGAATATTCTTGATCCAAATTTTCCTTGCTTGTCCCTTGATTTCCATTTATTTCCTATCTTTCCTTTGCTTTCCTTTGTCAAATACTAGAGTGCTCCAATAATGCTCTAAGTGTGAAATATTATGAGAGAATAAAGAGATATCCAAGCTAAAACTGACCAAAGGCTAACCAAAAAAATTTGTCAACTGATACTTAGAAGCCTTTTTATTATTGAGGCCTCCATTTTCTTCAATTTCCTCTATTTTTCCTTTAATTTAGCTCTAATGCAAACCTGTGACCTTTCATGTACCTTTTCTCCCATTTTCCTTTATTTTCATAAATAAATTCCAATTAATGCCTCTTTTCCTTTTCAAAGAATTTTCAATTTTCCCTAGCCATAATAAACTGAAGTGACACCCACTAGGATATTTTTCCCAACATTCAGCTTGGAACATGTGTCCCATGACCTTGGTCTTATTTTACCTTTATTAACTTTATTACATGAACTTTTAACTTGGGTTTGTTACATATATGTTCATATAGCATATTTTTGTTGAGGCCTATTTCAATTGCATATTGTTTTAATGAAAATTTGCACTCAGTCTTATTTCCAACAACCACATGGTTCAACTATTACACTACTTTCCCACTTGTTTTTTCTCTCTGATAGTTAAATTGTGTCTAGTTTTTCTTTTAAGTAAAGTAAGTTATGACCATTATGTTTGTAATGTTATGTGAAAGAAATATCCTTAACATGTAGTTGGGACGTCTGAAATCAATATGATTTCATTGCAACATCGACAGGTGCTGCATACCAACGGTTTGCCACCATATTCCAGCCAACCAGTACCCATAATTTCAATTTCTAGAATTTCAGTACTCAGTTCGGCATCAGTACCCATAATTTAAATTTATGGAATTTTGGTACTTCGTTCCATACCAGTACCCAAAATTTCAATTTCCATAATTTCGGTACTCAGTTCAATACCAGTAAACATAATTTCAATTTCCATAACTATGAATCTTGTCATGAGTAAGACCAAATATTCAGGATGGTATTTGCACCCATTCAATGTGCACTCAGTTCACAATATTTATACATTTTTCATCTTCATGACTAAGTTGTTTTGCAAGACAAATCCAAATTCAAGGATATTGTTAGTTTGGGACGCTTAAATACTAGGAGAATATTTTCAAAACCAGAAAAGACATTTTCGTCGATGAAACATAACACTTAGGGGAGTATTTGATGATATATTTCCTTATTTAAGTATTGAGGGGTTTTCACAGTGCATTAAGTGGATTCAACTGCGTTAAGTAAGTCATTCATCTATGAATATTTACATGAGGTAATCATAAATAATTAATATCTCATGATTTTTGAATAGTCCACTTATCTTTCATTGCATCAGGTGATGCTCATAGGGGTGAAGAAGTGGGATTGAAACTAGTGAAATGAATAACATAGTGTCAATCATCACTTTTGGGTCTTGCACCTGATAACCAGGACTTCCCAAGAGGTCACCGATCCCATATTGCCTCTGGCTCAAGCGTGCTTAACTGTGGAGTTTTCCCCACAATCAAGCCCACTTAGCTTGCTACCCCATTTGATATATTTCCTTTTTCCTTAATTTGTTAAAAATGATGCATTCATTATTTGTCATTACTTACTAGTTTTAAGACTATTATGATAAAGAATCCTTTTCATAGAAGTTGAATCGAATGATAATTCCAATCGATTCATAGCTGGTATACCTTTGCTACTATGGAAATTCATTTTTCTTATTCATATATATATATATATATATATATATATATATATATATATATATATATTATCAATACGAAATAGTTTCTCAAAATATAGTTACTAAATCATACTAAGGGGATTAAAACAAAGTTAATATGTCCATACAATGATATTGATGAAAAATAAAACTTGAATACTATAACCAGAACACCGAAGCATGATATCCAAGCATCTCTATTAAGACTTGCAAGAGAGTTGATAAAGTATCTGCTCATAGTGGAAAACTACTTTAAAAAGTGAAATAATACATGAAAACTATGATTGGTAGGAATTTAGGTGTCTTTTGGTTATTATTTGGTTAGCCTCATCCATATCACATTAAAATGGGCCATTAATGCTATGTACTTTGAGTACCTATAAGTACCTTATGCATCTAAGACATTATGCAGGTAATCAAAGCTACTTTGAAAGGTATCATACTATGCCTTTAAGGGGATTTCGGAAGCCACTCCCCCATCTACCAATTTCAAAAGTAATGTATATAATATAAACCTAAAATGGTAGGAACCATGGGACTAGATCCTTAAGTGTAAAATAGGTTTAAGCGGTTAACCCATCGAGGCTATGGATGCCTGATGGTGGTGAGTACTGACTTGTGATATCACTCCATCAGGCCTATGGATGCTCGCAGGAAATGGGGCATTATGCCTAAAGAAGTGTCAACCAAACCAGGGCTTTTGTCTACATGTATGATGGTTACTCTATAGAGTTATAATCAAAGGGAAGCATGTGTGGATTGAATTCAAGGAAAAATGAACTCCATAAATTTACTGCTATATAATAACCTTAAGGTAACCTTTATTCTTCTATCATAGGTTTTTAATACTTTATCTAAGATGTAATTTTCTTAGAAGTGGGACCTATGATCATAGAGAATTAATAAAAATCAAATGAAAATCTTATCTGTAATACTTTGATAACTATAAGACTTTTTGATTTGGTTAGTAATAACTACTTTTTCATTGGATCATCACTTTTTGTGATCATAATAAGCCTCCTTTTTTTTCCAAAAAGAGGGAGAGCCCTTTAAATTTATAAAAAGTTTCTTTTTATTGAGCATGAAACTGTTAAGGATTGATGAAATATTATGTAATGCGTGATTTAGAATTTTTTTTATTCTTGGTGTTAATTTTGCATCATCTCATTAGTTCCATTTTTTTATTTTCTAGGTCCCTTTTTGTACTAGAGTCATCTCAACATCCTCCTCACTTCTTCAATACCTCACCTTGTTGGAATGAGGATATGAAAAATTTTAGGCATGGGGAACTGGTTCTTGGGACCTTTTCAACATCTTCAGTTCATTCTCTTTAGCTTCCTCCAACAAATCTGAACAAAACTCATCAACTCTATCTCTTCCAGATCATTCCAGACTCTTAGCCTTACTCAGCCTCATCTTCATCTTCATACAACTTCCATTTCATCCAGTGGTACAAATCAAAATTCGAAAGGTATATTTGAGATAAAACATGTTTAAGACTCTTTAACTCATTAAAATTTAAGGAATCTTGATGATTAACCACTTCCTATTCCATAAATATTTACCTTTGTGTTTTCGCTGTGACAAACACTCTCCAAAATGTTTCCTGTAATTTAATTTTGGAGCCTACTATGGATATTGCGATCAGTCGTTCCATGGTCACTTCTTGATTAGTCAAAGTCACTTGCTCACACTAGCTCAATTTGCAAAAATTTCATAAGTTCCTTATTTTATGCAAGCTTGAACAAGCATAACACAATCCATTAAGATAATGCTTGTGCAATGTTCACCCCATGTCGACAGTTAGTGCACACTATTATCGACAGTCCCTCACTTTTAGCTTTGTTTGTACTTCTATTTTGGTGAGTTTTTCAAACTATCGCTTTTGTGCACCTTCGTTTTCACTAGTGTCGTTTTCATGCTTTTGACTATCTTTTTTGCTTACTTTCACTTATTAGGGTCATTTTAATGTTATCTTCATTATGGCATGTGTCAGTTTCACTGCTATTTTCATATCACAAGTGTCTCTTCCCCTTTTCTCTTCATATAGAAAATGCCTTATTTTGGCATATTAAGTGTTGCACAATGTACATAATATTGTTTTGATGGTTTCAAGAGGTTATATTTGTTTAAATGAGTTGATCCTAATATGTAAATATTTGTCGCACTCATTTCCAAAGTTTTAAGCATTGTCGCTCAAGTTTCGTCACCGTTGTCGCAAAGTGTATATTTAGTGTCACACTTATTGTAAGTTGTCATAAAGGTTGCATAATCTAAGGGAAATATATTTTTAATGTGTTCTAGATGATATATGTTGTGTCGTTAAGTGTTCTAAGTGTGTGATCACAATTAAGTCTTATCATTGTTCAAATTAATCTCATTGATACCACACTTAGCCAAATTCTGGAAAACTTTCAGCAACTTAGCCTCATCCGGCCTTCCTGAACAACACATTGCAGAGTCTCAACCCTCAAGCTACAACCCTACCTATTGAAGATGTGTAACGTCTAGTTCTTTCCTTCTAAAACTATGTATTGCAAAGTCTCAGTGCTCAAGCCCAGACCTTGGCCTCCAAAACTGTGAAATCATGCCCTCCAGCTATGCCTAAAATATGAATTGTGCAGTCTCTAAGCTCAAACTCAACCCCTGAGTCCTTGAAACACACAACTGCAAAATCACCAGGTCTGATCTACCTCTTGAAACTGCGCATTTAGCTAAAAAGGGGAAAAACACTGCAGCCTAGCTCTCCAAGTATCAAAACTCCGCAATCTACCTTCCTAGTGTTGAAAAGTGTAACTAGGTCGATCTTCATGTTGACTATGTAATCATGTATTTATGTAAAGAAGAAGACAAAGATAATAAAAATTTATTTTTGGTGTACTTTCCTCATGGGTTTCATGAGCAATATTTTATTATGTAGATAGAATTCTTCTTGATGTCTATTAGGTTTTTATCTTCTAGGAATAAATAGAATTAAGGGTCTCATACATGAAGGATCTAGTCTACATATTTATGCTCCAAGACCTTGTGGAAGAAGCTCACAACAACCCTTTATGCAACGGTTAAAGACAAGCCTTAAATGCTATGTAGAATCAACTCTCTAATGCTGGAATAAACCTTATCTAGTCGACCTAATTCACCATGGACAAATCGGCTAATTAATTGATAGCAACAATTATAAATACCCTGTTGATCTGCGCAGAAAAGGAAAAAAAAGTTGCAGATAAATCTCAGGAATAAAGTGTGGATAAATATCAAGATCAGTCACAGGAATACTTGTGGATAACATTGCAGAATTCAGTGTGGATACAAGGCATAATTCAGTGCGGATACAAGGAATACTTCAATGTGGATACAAGGAAAACTTCAGTGTGGATACAAGGAAGAATTCAGTGCAGATAAACCTTAGGAAATATCGCGGATATAGCACAGTCAATAAGTGCAGATAGACAGTGAATTAGGGCAGCATTTTGGATGTGGACAAGTGCAGGAAGGGAAACATATAAATGCGGATAAAAGATAACATATGAATGCAGATCTGAAGGAAGTTTGCGGATAGTGAAAGGAAAATTTGTGGATAATCAAGGAAATTTTGCAATAACAAGGTATAGTGAAGATATCTTTGAAGTTTAAGAAGCAGACTTAAGTTGTTGATATACATTGTTAAGGGTTGTGATAACAAGATATAATTAGCAAAGTTTGAGATAGTGATCTTAAGGAGAAGAGGAAATAATTGAGAGGAAGGTAAATCTATGATTTACCTTCCTACTATTAAAGAAATTTAGCTACAAGCATATGTAAGGTGAAGATCAAGGTCTCTAGTGCTGATGCAGAACTAAGTAATTTGATGAAGAGAGGATTCAAGGTTGAAGAAGTTGAATCAAGGTCTTGGAAGCATCTCTAGGTCAAGGGTCTATGTCTGGGTCATGATACTTGTCATTTGAAGATCTATAAGAAGAATTATTTGCGGGTTTTCCTCTCCAAAGGGAGAGGTTTTGCCCTGGCTCCAGGAGCTTAAATTTTTGTGTCTTGTGCATTTTGATATTTGGCTTGATGAAAGATTAACTAAACTAAAAGAAGAGAAGACATAAGTATCACAAGTAATTATCAAGAAGAGAATTTGTATTAATCTCCATCCTTCCAAATTCTCAACATGGTATTAGAGCTAAGGTGTTGAACACAAGGGCTGCTTGTCAACAAACACACTCAAAGAAGCGAATATAAAAGTTTGGGTTGAAAATTAAAATCAGTTTGCAAGGAAGACTATCTAACTACTTCAAGTGAGATCTCATATCTCATTCAAAAGATCAAATCATTCAAGAAAATAATTTTTGCCATCAAAAATTTGCAGTCAAGCCATTGTTTGAAGAGAACCTCAAATTCTGAAGATATTCTTTATAATAAAGGGTTCAAGTACACCACCATTGAAGAAAGGAAACCCTTGACTTCATTCTCAATCATAATCAAGGAAGCTGCAAGCCAATCCACTCAAGTAATTATTCATGACCTATCTGTCAAAATGCCTTATTGTAAAGAAAGCAACAAGCTGATTGGGTCATCAAACTTTAGTGCATGGAATAAAAAGACAGACTTGAATTTAATTGAAGACGAAGTAATGGACTATATCTAAGGATCTACTATTAAACCTCCAAAGTAATATGCTCTAGTCCATGCCAAGTGCATGAAGAGAGAAATTAGAGTCCAGAGGATTCTCATAGAATCCATTAAAGACTCTCTCATTCCCTATGTATAAAAACTAAAGATAGCTAAACAAATATATGAGAAATTGGTGGATATGTTCTCTATGAGTACTGCAGGAGAAGCAATCTCTCTGAGAAAAGAACTATACAAAATGAAACTATCAAGGAAAGAAGGAATCACTCCATACTTCATGAGGATTTCTGAAATAAGAGATCAACTGCAAGAACTAGGAGAAGTGATGTCTGACACTGAGATGACTACAATGGTGTTGAGTGCTCTACCAGAGGAATGGGAAACTTCAATTCTAGTTTATACGAGAAGAAAGAAGCCACCCAATTCCATGATTTATGGTTTGTATGTAAAATACAGGAAACACAACTAAATGCCAAATATAATACAATACCAAGTGAAGAGAATCATGCCTTTGCAGCCTCATACAGGAAGAAAGGAAGATTAAGAAAATTTGGCCCTAAGAATAAAATAAGAAATATGAACAATGTTTGATCCTTTGAATGTAATGAGCTTAGGAATTATAAAAGAGATTTTCCTAAATCTAGAAAGGACAAGAGGAAATAGGAAGGATCCCATGTCACTAATGAAAGAGAAGAACCTGATGCTAAAATATCTAAGAAGGAGGAAGCAAGAGATCTCTATTATGATTTAGATCATATTTCTCTTTAAGTGATCTCTGATTGGTTGTAAAATTGTATGATAGAAAGCAATGTACATTAAGAAGAATATCGATAGAAGCATGGAAGGAGCTCTCAGTGAAACAGATTCTAGAAAACCTCTCTACTAAAGTAAAGTAGTCATCAGATCAAGGGTCATCATGGAGACAGGCCAAATGAATGTAGCTCTTCATTCTAGAGAAATTGCTACAGGATGACTCAAGGAAATAGATATGAGGTATGCAAACATATATGCTGATATTGGATGGTGTGAAGTCATGTCATATGCTTGCAGGTAATATACTTCCATACTTAGAAGTATGATCTATGAAGGAGGATCTCTCTGTGCACTGACATATGAAATCAACATAATATGTCCTCATAGAATATGATGTGGTTGTACATAAACTAGAAATTGGAGAATTTGTAAGATCCTGGGAATGAAGAATGTGCAGAGAGGAAGAGATCATGAAATGCAACCATGCCAAGAGGCAGTTATCATCCGGAGGCCAAGAATATGTGACTAGGAGAACTCCTGGGAAGATATGTAAACTCTGAAGGAAGCCTAGTAAAGAAGAAGACCCTTGGCAAAGCATATAATTAGGATATTTTTCAATCAGTATGAAGGATGTCAATGCCTACAGGAAGCTGTCATGGTGAAATATCATCACTAAGGTAACTTTTGTTCTAAAATTTCATATGTATATGTTTATTTGGATGAATTTGTGCAGGGATGCTAATCACAAGAAAGGATGTATGATCCTTGGAGATGATTCGAAGGAAAGAATCATGGCATAACGGTGGACCAAATGAGAAAGAATGATGAATCACTTTCTGATAGTGGACATGACTCGTGACTGAAAGTGATGGATGATTTGTGCCCGATGAAGCCAAAATTTGAAGATTCCTGAAAATAGAAAACCATGAAATCAAGGGGAGGAACTCTTTGTAAGTAGCTGGATTGCTGCTGCAATACCTAAATTGATGAGGAGCCTAGTGGTAATTTTCATTCTTGGAAGAAACTTGAAGTATGTCCTTCTTGTGTTAAGAGGGAGTGACATATGAGATTATCTATCACATGTGTCATGCACTAGACCAGGACTAACAACCTTAAGTCTTAGTGAAGTCCATGTGAAGAAAATGGATAGACACATCATTCTGGTCTTCACCTGGAAGACAGAATGGAGGATTGGGTAATCATCTGACATTCTGTAGTATCCCAAAATAAGGATTTTCTACAACAATAAGAATATCTTAAGATATTATAGAGTTGGAGATTCAGCCATATAGCTCAAAACAGGTATTAAATCATATTTCATTCAATAAGATGATCAGCAACAAGTATTATGATTCATTTCTTCAACTCGGAGTGAGGAAAAACAACTATTTCAGCCTTAAAAACGTTAATTTCAAAGATGTGCGTAAAAATAAGGGCAAAGGATGGCGGGATCCCTTATATTAGGTCATGAGTGACTTACATACCAAATTTTAGCTAAAACTAATGACTCTAGCTATGTTAAACAGATCTCCCACTCCCAATATGGCTTAAAAATGCCCAATCCCCATGGCTTGACTCAACATAAATTAACTGAAGCTTATGCAGCGTGATTTTCTGAAGGGTTTGAATAAAAAAGAGCTTGACTATCATATTTGGAGTTTATTAATGAGTGCATGAAGAAAAATGGAGATTCAGCTCCTTTATACATCAAAGAGGATAACCCGACAAGGGTTTCATGAGATACACTGTATAAAAATGCAGATTTGCAGATCTAGATCTGAAAAATGTAGTATACTGCAGCAGTAGATTATAACTTAGATCTAGAGCAAGATAATACATAATCAATTAGATCTACAACAGATCCATTTGTAAAAATGTCTTTATTATACATCCCCCTTGGGGTTTTCAGCATTACATGAAAGAACAGGAGTAGATCTGAGTTTTACTGCAGCAGATCTACAGAATGATTCAGAAAATATGAAGTAAACACATCATTAAATAGATCAGATCTGAGGTAGACATGGATTAGATGGATAATCCATGGATCACCATGGTGAAGGAGGGATCCATCCACCAGAGATCTCTTCTCCAAAGGAATGCCAAAATACCCTGAAACTCTGCAACTGGAAATAACGCATTCCAAGAGGATAAACTGCACTGTAAAATTGAAGCACAAATTGGCCTGATGCTAGGATCAAGATCTAAAGCCCAAACTGCTAATACAATCTTCCAGGAGGTTAAAAGACACACTCACTGAGAAGAGTCACTAGTATAATCTAGATCTAAGAAGATCTAGTCTCCACATGCTGCAGCTCACTGAAACAAGTAAACCCCAAAAGGATTTATGATATCTAAGGGAGATGGAGCTTGGCCAAATGCCTGATAGTGGAAGAGTAGTACAATGCCCTCCAAGAGCTACTCAATGGAAGGAGAGAGAATCCCTAAACAAGAAATCCTCACAATTCTCTGTTAAACAACCAAGAGAATGAGATATGTCTAAACAGAAAATATAATCTGAAAATATAACATCATCAACAACCTTCTCTTGAGCCTTCCCCTTCCTTTTATAAGATGAGAGCTTGAGAAACCCTAAACCACCTTCAAAAACCCTAGCTCCTTTCACATGAGATCCTCCATCTAAAACTGCGCTGATCAACCAGGAGGTTCAATGTGTCTGGACAGTGTTGTGATTTGGTCCTGTTGACCCAGTCAATCTCCACAATCCCCTTTCACATACAAGGGTATTTTATTGAGACAGACCTGATTTTCCTCTGTTCACATTGGGCATTGATTTATTTTTATGTTTTTAGGAGTTTACATGTCATCCTTTACATTTTATTCATCAATTAAGAAAATCAAAACAAAATGAAATATTCCTTTTAGCTTGGGATAATTAGGAATATTACAGTCCTCCCCTCCAAAAATGTTGCTTGTCCTCAAGCAACTGCAAGGTTAGAACTGAAATGGATTGGGAAAGCATCTTCTCCCAAGCAATCATCCATACAAAATGAGTCACCTCCCAACATGGTAACTACAAAAAATTCTCCTCCACCTTAGGTTCCTGCAAAGAAGGTGGGCTGAAAAACTGAACATAGTAGACAAAATTGCCTACCCCACGCTGTCCTCCTCTCCACTTAAGATACATGTAGAGTTATTGCTAATCTTGGGCTGCAATGATATTTCCCTCAAGTTGCAACATGAATATTAGAGCTGTAAAGATCCTTCCTCCAATGTTGTAAAACCAGTTGGCCCAAAAAATTCCACATGTGATGGATAGGAGAGCATCATCATATGGCATCCCATCACACATTTGGTCCACCTCTAAGAGAAACAAATATTTGGCTATGGTGGCCATAACTCCTCCCATGTTCCCATTAGAACATGTACTGCAAAAGATGTGGGAATCTCCTTCCCAAAAGGACACATTCAAACCATGTGCCTCACTCAACATCATGTCTCCCATCAAGATAAGAACAACATCAGCAAGTGGGATCATGATTGGCATCAAAACAAGGGAATTACTGATGGTTTCATAAGGTGCTGGAAGGTACCAACAGTTTCCCAAGTGGTGACAGCGCAGTCTTTCAAACTGCTGCTTCAGAAAAATACATGGAAAATTGTTTCTTGATACATGGTTAATCATATGAATCAACTGAACATACATGTAATCACAAAAAATCTACCCAAGGCCACATAAGAGATGGATATCTCCATCATATGGTTTGGCCCAGCATTGGTCATGGATAAAAATCAAGAGCTTGCTTACCTTTGGAGCAATTCACTGCCAAGAGATGGTAAGAGCATGCAAATATTGTGTTGCACAAACAAAGCTCTCACCATATGTTGGAAGTAAGAAGACACATGGACCCATGAATGGATCCTCCATAGTATTTTGGCACACTCCCATGAAGATAAATGAACCAAATGCTGCCTGCAAACCCTCTCCCTCATGCTTGGAAACCCAAGACAAGAAGAGTACATCATAGTAATAGATGTCCCCATCTACTACCTCATCTTTCTTACCTCCTCTTTGCCCATCAAGTGCATCAATTGTGAAGTGATCCTGGGGATACTCCATCAATAAACCCCAAATCCAAAGTGGAAACGCTGTTGGCCTATGCAAATAGGCTCCCTCCAACTCATGGCTCCAATCTTTGACATGTAGAATGTCAAAGTCATCTCCCATAATGCTGCTACACATAAGAAGTCTCTCCCATGGGAAAAGTACCTCTTGAACATCTAAGGCCAAGGAGTAGCCCCTTTGCACTATGATAGTGCCATCTTCTACTCCTGCAAAATCATGAAAACTGTGAGAGAAAATCTACTCTTGCTCTCCCAAGAACATCCCAAGCAACAAAATCTTTTGTTGCCTCCTCATACTCCCATCATCCAAATCATGTAGTGATAACATGGTGATTGACATGAAGAATGTTATGTCAACATAATGTGTCCATAATCTTTTTTGTCCCATGATGCAAGTATCCTGCCACATACCCTTGGAAAGAGGATGATGACCAAACTATTTCAAGAGTAACCAACGCAGCCAAGCCTCCTACTGCCCAGTGTCATAGATTTGAAAGTGGCTTTCCAGCTTCTTGCTCATCACCCACACCCATCCATCCACATGTGGGTGCCTTCTATCTTGTTCTTCCTTAGCACTCTCCCAAGGAATACTGTCATTCTCCTAAATCAGATTTCTGCTCTTGCATTTCATGGGATGTTGAAATGCAATCTTCTCAAGGATCAATTTGATCCCATAAGGACCCAAATAGGTGGTAGGAAAAAACCTCCCATCATGATGTGTATGGCCCAGGAAGTGTGCAACATACACATGAGAGATGTTATCCATCCGAAGATGTCCTCCATCATCTATCTGTTCCTCCTTGAATCCATGAAGATCCAAGTGTAAGAAGGAAAGAGCCTCCTCAGACTTTTGAAGAACTTTGCACTTCATGATGTGTTGAAGTGCACCTCTAATGAAATCTCTCCATGAGATTTCCTCCTCATGCATGGCCTTCCAAAACCAATAAGGCTCTGGATCTTCTATAGGTAGAAGTTTCTCTTTGAGCTAGGGAGTGCTCATTGAGAAAGGGTCATCTAGAAAGGAGAAAGGGTTTCTCACTTCAAGATGTCTACCATCTACCATTCCTTCCTCCATTGCTTCATGAATGAAGCTGCCATGTGAATGCTCCGATAAGAAATCGTTCCTCCCTTCATATGATTTGTTGAAATGACAAAAGATGGAAATTTAAGCATACCCTGGTGAGATGTAGAAGCAAGAGCTCATTTCTCAACTATGTTGTCTTCCTCCACTGCTGAACATGAAGGCTGCTCCTCCAAGGTTGTGACAGCGCTGGTACATGCTTCCTCATGTGGTGGTGAGGATCTCTCTTCCTCTAGCTGAATGAACTGTGGTAAAGCTAGAGTCTCCTTGGAGGCTCTATATTTAGCTTTTTATTCACTTAGAATTTCAGATTCCAAGTGTCCTCTATGTCTCTTGTCTTCTCCTCTTTGAGAATAGGAAGTTCATGGCTCTTCCTCTTCTTGAAACCCTCTAGGAGTTTCACTGCAACTCTTCATTTTCTTAACCTCCTGGGGGGAGGTCCTTTGTGGATCTGAAAACTAATGAGAGTAATCTCATATTCTTCATCATTCTGATCTTCTTCTATCTTCTTGGGCTGAGACTCACAGGCTGAGCCAAGAAAAATGCTTTGATACCACTGTAGCATCCCAAAATAGGGATTTTCTACAACAATAAGAATATATTAAGATATTATAGAGTTTTAGATTCAACCATATAGCTCATAAAAGGTATTAAATCATATTTCCTTCAATAATATGATCAACAGTAAGCATTATGTTTCATTTCTTCAACCCAGAGTGAGGAAAAACAACTATTTCAGCCCTAAAAACGTTAATTTAAGAGATGTGCATAAAAATAAGGGAAAATGATAGTGGGATCCCTTATCTTAGGTCATGAGGGACTTACATACCAAATTTTAGCTGAAACTAATGACTCTAGCTATGTTAAACAGATCTCCCACTCCCAATATGGCTTAAAAATGCCTAATCCCCATGGATTGACTCAACATAAATTAATTGAAGCTCATGCAACGTGATTTTCTGAAGGGTTTGAATAATATCAGATCTGAAGTTTATTACATGAGATCATGAAGAAAAATGGAGATTCAGCTCCTTTATACATCAAAGAGGATAACTTGGCAAGGGTTTCATGAGATACACTGTATAAAAATGCAGATCTGCAGATCTAGATATGAAAAACACAGCATACTACAGAAATAGATTATAGCTTAGATCTAGAGCAAGATAATACATAATAAACCAGATCTACAAGAGATCCATATGTAAAAATTTCTTTATTATACATCCCCCTTGGGGTTTTCAGCATTACATGAAAAAAAGAGAGTAGATTTGAGTTTTACTGTAGCAGATCTGCAGAATTATTCAGAAAATATGAAGTAAACACATCAGTAAATAGATCAGATCTTAAGTATACATGTATTTGATGGCTAATCCATGGATCACCATGGTGAAGGAGGGATCCATCCACCAGAGATCTCTTCTCCAAATGAATGCCAGAATACCCTGAAAATCTGTAACTTGAAATAACACAGTCCAAGAGGATAAAATACGCTGTAAAATTTAAGCACAAATTGGCATGATGCCAGGATCAAGATCTGAAGCCCAAACTACTAATACACTCTTCTAGGAGGTTAAAAGACACACTCACTGAGAAGAGGCACTAGTATAATCTAGATCTAAGCAGATCTAGTCTCCACTTGCTGTAGCTCACCAAAAAAAGTAAACCCCAATAGGATTTACATTTTCTAAGGGAGATGGAGCTTGGCCAAATTCCTGATAGTGGAAGAGTAGTACAATGCCCTCCAAGAGCTACTCAATGGAAGGAGAGAGAATCCCTAAACCAAAAATCCTCACAATTCTCTGCTAAACAGCCAAGAGAATGAGATATGTCTAAACATACAATATAATCTGAAAATATAATATCATAAACAACCTTCTCTTGAGCCTTCCCCTTCCTTTTATAAGATGAGAGCTTGAGAAACCCTAAAACACCTTCAAAAACCCTAGCTCCTTTCACATGAGATCCTCCATCTAAAACTGCACTGATCAACCAGGAGGTTCAATGTATCTAGAAAATGTTGTGATTTGGTCCTGTTCACCCAGTCAATCTCCACAATCCCATTTCACATACAACGGTATTTTATTGAGACAACCATGATTTTCCTCTGTTCACATTGGGCATTGATTTATTTTGATGTTTTTAGGAGTTTACATGTCCTCCTTTACATTTTATTCATCAATTAAGAAAATCAAAACAAAAGTAAATATTATTATTAGCTTGGGCTAATTAGGAATATTACACATTCAACACTCTTTGAGAATGAGATAGGGCATTCGAGGTAAGAGTATTTATGGACCGATATGCTTTGAGGGTTGGCTATCCAAGAGAAGAATAGTCCAAGAAGGTCATACTCTGGGAACACCTAGGTGGGGTATGTACCTTGGAGAGACAATTACTATGGCTTCTATTATTCATGTGTCTTGCCAACACTGTAGCCCGTTGTCTCGTTGAAATATGGGGCTGTTAGTTAAGGCCTTGCAATAGAACAATGTTGGTTGATATGATGATATATAGATGTGATTAGCAATCTGATTCTTCTTATGATATTATTTAGTTTGAAAGTAACCATGTACATGTATGAATACCTCCCTAGTTAAGAGGGAGTGTTGAAAAGTGTAACTAGGTCGATCTTCATGTTGACTATGTAATCATGTATTTATGTAAAGAAGAAGACAAATATAATAAAATGTATTTTTGGTGTACTTGCTTCATGGGTTTCATGAGCAATATTTTATTATGTAGATAGACTTCTTCTTGATGTCTATTAGGTTTTTATCTTCTAGGAATAAGTAGAATTAAGGGTCTCATACATGAAGGATCTAGTCTAGGTATTTATGCTCCAAGACCTTGTGGAAGAAGCTCACAACAACCCTCTATGCAACGATGAAAGACAAACCTTAAATGCTATGAAGAATCAACTCTCCACTGCTAGAATAATCCTTATCTAGTCATCCTAATTCACCATGGAAAATTCGGTTGGCAGGTCGGCTAATTAATTGACAACAACAACTATAAATACCCTGTTGATCTACGCAGAAAAGGAACAAAAATTGAGGATAAATTTCAAGAATAAAGTGCGGATCAATATTAGGATTAGTCTCAGGAATAATTGTGGATAACACTGCTGACTTCAGTGCTAATACAAGGCAGACTTAAGTGTGGATACAAGGAAAAATTCAGTGCAGATACAAGGCAGAATTCAGTGTGGATACAAGGAAGACTTCAGTGTAGATAAACCTCAAGAAAGATAGCAGATATACCATAGTCAATAAGTGTGGATAGGACAGTGAATTAGGGAAAATTTTTGGATGCGGACAAGTGAAGGAAGGGCATCATATAAATGCAGATAAAGGATAACATGTGAATGTAGATTTGAAGGAAGTTTGCGGATAGTCAAAGGACAGTCTGCGGATATTCAATGATAGTTTGCAATAACAAGGTACAATGAAGATATCTCTGAAGTTTAAGAAGAAGACTTAAGTTGCCGATATACATTGTTAAGGGTTGTGATAACAATATAGAATTAGCAAAGGTTGAGATAGTGATCTTAAGGAGAAGAGGCAGTAATTGTGAGGAAGGTAAATCTATGATTTACCTTCCTGCTGTTAAAGCAATTCAAATACGAGCATATGCAAGGTGAAGATCGAGGTCTCTAGTGCTGATGCAGAACAAAGTAATTTGGTGAAGAGAGGATTCAAGGTTGAAGAAGCTGAATCAAGGTCTTGGAAGCATCTCTAGGTCAAGGGTCTATTTTTGAGTCATGGTACTTGTCATTTGAATATCTATACGAAGAATCCTTTGCGGGTTTTCCTCTCCAAGAGGGAGAGGTTTTTCCCTGGCTCTAGAAGCCTAACTTTTTATGTCTTGTGCATTTTGATAATTGACTTGATGAAATATTAACTAAACTAAGAGAAGAGAAGACATAAGTATCATAAGTAAGATGACAAGTAATTATCAAGAAGAGAATTTGTATTAATCTCCAACCCTCCAAATTCTCAACACCTAGTCCAGCCAGAACTGCACATTGCGCATTCTCAAGGCTTAAGCCTTAACCCTGAGCTCTTGAAATCTGCAATTGTGCAATCACCTGAGCTCCTCTACATTCCAGAACTTCGTAGTAGGAATAATCATTGCTTAATCCCTTAGCTTGGCTCCCTGAGATCCCCAACTGCGCAATATTTTTTCTTAGTCCAATCTTGAACTACACATTATGTAGTCTCAAGTCTCAATATTCACCCCTAAATACCTAATTTGTGCAACTATGTAGTCACTAAGCCTCTCATTAAGCCTAAAACCTAGTTCAAACTTAGTAGTGGATCATCATGCAACATCTCAGACTGGGGGTTTATCAGACTGATGTCGTCTTGTCATGAGTGGATTGTAGATGCAGGTACTCTATCATGCTATGTAAATATGATGAAGAAGGGGATGATGAAGGAGGACATGCTAGAAGACACCTAAGGAGCTAAGGAGATAATATGATCACCAGGAAAGAGGACAAAGGAACACTGGACTATAACAGAAGATGTAATATCAAGACCACATTGAAGACTCCTTATCTTCAAGTCATAAGGAGGAGGAAGAAGAAGAACACACATCATATTTTCAAGAATACACAAAGAAATCAACAAAAAAACATGACTTGACATTGCCATGTCATTAGTGTCATGTCAAGTTGCGTCATGAGCCATCATGTGCCACATCATTTTTGGATCATGTAATTTTATATTAGAAAATGTAATGTGAAGTGGAAGTCCAAGATTCATCTATGCAATGTAAAGAGTCATGTAGGAAGTTGAAAAGTCATGAGAAGTAAAAAAATCATGAGGGTAGTCCAAGAGTCATAAGGGAGGTGAAGGGTCACCCAATTTGTTATATATACAACCTCATTGTTCATGCAAAGGAATTTTCACTTTGGCTTCTCCTACTAGGCATTAGAGAGGAAGATAGTTGGTTTGGAGGAGCAAGTGACTGCTCTAATGCTCCACTATTGGGGATAGTGGTGTTCGATGTCTTGATGTATCATGGAAGTTTTACTTAATTCAGAAGCTCGTTGAGCCGACACACTTTCATGCATATGTCTTGAATATTTTAAGACTGTTCTTTTAATGTTTGCAATGTATGTTGTTTTAATCTATAATAAGGAAATACAACTATTTTTCTGACTGTGGTACTTATATTGTTGAAGGTGTGTTATATTTTCTTTCACAATTGTTTCTCCCTTGTGAACTATTTCATTGGTTGATCAACAATTCATTCTTATGTATGTGCTCATGTGCCTTTTCTAGATTATTACTATTAATTGTATTTAAAAGGCCCACTTTACTCTCCCATTTCGGTAGAAGGAACTTGATACTTTCCGCAACTTAACATTTCACAAGGCATACTCACTTGTTGATCCAAATATACTTGTGTATTACTCTCATGTGCCAAAATTTGTAGCCAAGGAAAATCCATAAGTATACATGGAAATTGGGCTGACATTTTGGATGGGGCTCATACTCCAAACAGTGTGAGGTCTAATTGGGACTTCATCGGGGAGACTCCCTTGTTCAACGAATTTCTAGTACCATCAACCAAGTGGCACTAGAAGGAGGGCCAAATGACAAGTTGTGCCCGTTTAGTCTATTTTGAACCTCTTATCTAAAATGGCTCATCCTCAAATATTACTCCCTGGGTGTTTCTATAATTTATCCATTTGTCAATTTTAATCCCAATGAGCCTCTCTATCAGTTTTCTAAGTTAAAATTTGATGGCGAGGATGGAGCATCCATAACAGAGCACATTTTTTATTTTCTTAAAATTTGTGAATCTTACGAAATCGATGATGAAGAGTTTTCTTGTGTGCTTTTCTTCCTCACCTTTGAAGGTCATGTTAATTGATGGTGTCATAACTTACCACCCACTTCCATCCATTATTTTCATCATTTCCTCAAGGAGATTCATCAAGCCTTTGATAGGTATTATTATTGAGATTTTTATAAAAGAATCAACCAGTTAAGAATGAAGCCTAATGAATCAGTTGAAGGTTTCTCTAATCGATTCCTTCACCTTTTTTGTGAATTTCCTGAATAAGATGTGGATTAGGTTTATTTAAACAAATTTTTCAGTGTTTGGTTCATATATCCTTGTACGGTGAACCTGAATCCCCTGATTTTTCTAATTCCACAACTCTTGTGAATCATGAGACACCTCTAGTTTCAGAGGAGTAACTTACTGCTCCTTTTGTTCATTATCCTCTTCTTTTCCAGTTCTGATGAGGGTTATTTTGTGTGATAATAATAAAGTTGGGAAATTTACAGATAAAATTACTAATCCATCTCTTCATCCTCCTTCCACTTTTCATGATTCAGATCTAATGGAAGAAATCCTGGAATGGCTCATGAAGCCTGTGGTGAAAACCAAATTTTCCATTCCTCAAGTTTTTTATAATACTCATAACTATGGTTTTGAATCTGATTTGGATTTATGTTATCCTCTATAATATATATGCCATGAATATTTTTACCACGGTCTACTTGATCAATATACTCCAACAAGTTTTCCACACTCTTTTTATTTTCAAGTTGTTGGTCGAAATTGCGATCAGGTTCAAGAAAGTCACATTACATAGGTAGAGAAGCAGGAAGGTAAATATTCTCTCAATATTTCTTCTATTTTTCAAAATATTCCATGTGAAGATGGTGTTTCCTCATTCTTGGGTTATATTGAATATTTTAATATCGATAGTGTATCAAATGCAATAAATTATTTCAATCAATCCATAACATTGGGAAACAATAATTTTGATGGTGATACTTCTGTTCATGTAAGCAATGACGAATGCCCAAGTGCACCAGTTGATATTTCCATTTCTCATGAAGATTTTAATTTAGATATAGAATTTGATTTAGTCAAAGAATATGTCCTTATTGAAAACTCCCCTTCATTTCACTATCCCGTATGCTCTACTGTTTGCGATGATCTACATGTGATGAAGATATTCCACACCCTTCAAGTTCTTCATCGAATTAGTTAACTTCTCAATAGACACAAGGTAGTGAGGTTTTCCATGATAAAAGAGAAAATAATCAAATCATTGAGTACTATTTCCATCCCTCATAATCTCTTCTCTTGTATGAAGACAACTCTTCAAATCAAATTTCTCATGGAATTTATCTTATTCATACATCTTCTTATTTGAAATTAAAATAATCTTTCAACTTGAGTGATATGATTGTTCAAGTTGAAAAATATGGTCAAATTAGTGACAAAGATAACTGACATCCGATGAGTAGTGATCTTACTGAAACCAGTTGTAGCATATACCCTCACACCATGCATGATCTGGTTCAATATTCAAAATTGTATTTTACAATCCTTGAAAGTTCTGGGACTTTCTAGGGAGTCAAGGCACTTCAATTTCCATTGATGGTTATGTCAAGATTTCGCGACTCTGGTAAGCCCCCCGAGCTAAGTCAGATCTATTTTCTCTCACAAAATCCTTTTCTTTGCATGGTTTCACTGAATTAAAATTTATTTTTGAAAGATGTTTGGTATTTCAGATATAATCTTTCAAATTTTCAAGATTTTACCTATGCTTAGATCCAAGAATATTCTTTGGTTGATTCATCTTCAAGCAAATATATTGCATCAAATGTAGGTTTGGAAAATGTTTATCTCATAGATTCATGTAATTACAAAGCTTATAATTTCAAATACTATCTTGGATCGAAGGAATCATGCCTATTAAATTCATTTCTTGATAGCCAACTCCTAGTTTTTCTTGCGAATGTTGTATAGCAAATATTTCCCTTCATCACACTTGAAATCCTCTTGAGTGATATTGAATGCATGAACTATTTCCCAAATCAAATTATTCTCCATTCACTATGTCCTGACTCATCTCATGGGTTTTTTGTGCTAGCATTTGTTTTAAATTATTTCGTAAATTACGATTCTTGTATAGTTTGTCACCAGTTGCAGGAAAATGGTTTGTCACATTCGGCATGTGAGGAAGTTAATTCTATTGTTCAAAGCATTTGAAGAGTTGTTCAAATAAATTTATCTTCATTAATTAAAAACTAGGAATCTGATGCTTTAATAATCCCATCTTATTCGTATTCTGTTTCTAATGACTTTCATTCGTTTTATCATTTTCCCACTAGTATATCCAATGACAATTGTTTTACATCCTTCGATCTTCATTGCTCAGCATCTCACTATTCAATTTTTTGTCAAGTGGTTGAGGAAATTCAGCCTTCACTAATGGTTATGTCAGGTCCTCACTATCTTGGCATGACTATTGAATATGATCAGGTCCATTTTCCCTTACGATATGCTCATCATGACCCTAAAATTTTAATGGAAGATTCATTGTTTCAAAGTTTCCAGGGTTTTCAAGAGGATTGTTTCAAATTTCATGATCCGATCGTCGAATGGTTGGAGCCATCTTACTTGGAAATATCTATTGAAAGTAACATCTTTCAAACTTTTCTCATTATTTCTAATTAGGATGACACAAAAGAAGGCACATTCATAAGAAGTTTTCGAGGTTTGTTTAATTATGGTTTATGTCGAAGGGTAAAAATGCGAACTGTTTAGAATTAGTGGTTGTGACACATATTTCTACCCACAGGTAAGACCTTTTTGTTGTGCAAGTTATTCAAGCTCTTATATTTTCTCTTTCTCATTACTTTGTATCAATTTTAATCGATGGTATCTCTGTGATTGCTAGTCGAGAACAACTACGATGGATTCACTGGAAATTGCATTATACGTGACCCCGACCTTCTAGTTGTTAGGTTAGGATTAGGACTAGATGAATTATATTTTCCCTCCCTTGCACTAATTTTGCAATTTTCCTCTTTAGTCTTTATTTTATTTTATTTCTTTTGTCTTACATCATGTTTGGTTTAGATTCCTTTTGTTTGCGCTTTGGTTTTTTAATTTCTTTTTATGTTGTGTATTTTCCTTTCTGTTATGTTGATTATAATTTTTCATGAAGGGTGCACTATTTGAGCTCGAAAGACAATGTGGAAAAATAAAAAAGGACTTTGTGACACTACAACATTTGGCTAATTTTTTTTCCTTCTTCCTTGTCTTGGTTACACCTTTTGGTCAATGATGTTATGATGGAAAATGTGATCCTTGCATTAGGAAGGCCTTGTGTTGAACCATGATATACATGTTTATTCTGTAAACCCTCATGCCTACACTCGGGTTGTTATGTTTCAGTGTTTTCAGACTGATATAATCATGTAGAGAAGGAAAAGGGGAAATCCAAATGAACAAAACTAAATAAGAGGTATTTATATAATTCTCTGAAGGAACAAGCTCTCCTACTCTAAATAAGTTAGGATCCCTATTCCACCCATAAAATGAATAAGTTCCTATGCAGATTCCTATTTAAATATATAAATAAAGGTGAAAGAAGAGAAAGGATTCCTATGTAGAGAGGTGAAGCAAGAAACTCCGATGGGGTATTGTCCATGCTTGTTACCAACGGAGCAATATTTGTGTTCCTGTAGTGACTTCGTCGGGGTATTGTCTAGGCCTGCTATTAGAGGAGCAACACCAAAGATGAAAAACTATACTATAAAATATAAATCTTGCTATATTCATTACCCTATCCTAATATGAAACATTGTGTGATTACCAATATTGTGTTTGTGTTTATTCGAGAAAAGGAATGAATGAGACTATGCTTATACGTGGGGTAAGTGGGGAAACCATGGTAATTTGAATGATGAATCAATACTTCTTGAAGAACAAGAACTTACATGAAATAATTGACTAAGGAAGAGAAGCTGGAGTTCTACTAGTGTGTCATCAAGTGTTGTCTCTATGACAAACACCCTCAAAAATTTTGCCTATACTTGAATTTTGGAGCCTACTGTGGATCTTACGATCAATTGTTCTGTGGTCACTTATTGATGGGTCAGAATCACTTGCTCACACATTCTCAATTTGAAAAAAGTTCATGAGTTCCTTACTTTACGCATGCTTGAACATGCATAGCATAGTCCATCAATACACTTGCTAGGAAATTTTCAACCCATGTCGACAGTCAGTGCTCAATGTTATCGACAGTCCGCCACTTTTGATTGTGTGTTTACTTCTATTTTGGTGAGTTTTTAAATTGTTGCTTTTGTGCACCTTCACTTTCACGATTGTAGTTTTCATGATTTTGACTGTCTCTTTTGATTTATGTCCCTTTAATTAGGGTCATTTTCATGTTATCTTCGCTATGACATGTGTCCCTTTCACTATCATTCACATATCACAAGTGTTTTCTCTTCATATAGTAAATTTCATATTTTTGCATATTAAGGGTCGAAAAATGTACATAAGCTTGTTTTTGTGGTTTGAAGAGGTTATATTTGTGTAAACATACTTTTCAATCATTTCCAAAGTTTTAAGCACTGTCGCTCATGTGTTGTCATGGTCGTCGCAAAGTGAATCTTTAGTGTCACACTTTTTGTAAGTGGTGGAAAAAGTTGCCGAAACTAAGGGAAGTATGTTGTTCATGTGTTCTGAATGACCTATGTTGTGTCATTATTTTTTCTAAGTGTGTGATTACAGTCAAGTATTATCATTGTTCACATCAATCTCATTGATCCCACACTTAGCCAAATTTCAGAAAAATTTCAGCAACTTAGTCTCATCTGACCTTCCTTAACCACACATTACACAATACCATCCCTCAAGTTGCAACCTTGCCTCTTGAAACTGAAAATTTCTTAGTTCTTACCTTCTATAACTACACAATGCATAGTATCAATGCTCAAGCCTAGACCTTGGCCTCCAAAATTGCACAACTATGCCCCCCATCTAGGCCTAAACTATGCATTGCGTAGTATATGAGCTCAAGTTCAAACCCTAAGCCCTTGAAACAAAAAAATTCACAATCAATAGGTCTACTATGCCTCCCGAAACTGTGAAGTTGGTTGAAACAGTGAAAAGCCCTGCAACATGGATCACTGAGTCTCAAAACTGCACAATCTTCCTACCCAGTCCAACCAAAACTATGCAATGTGTAGTCTCAAGGATGAAGCCTCAACCCTGAGCTCTGGAACTGCACAATTGCACAATCATCTAAGCTCCTCTTCCTTCAAGAAATGCAGAGTGGGAAAAATTAGTGCTCAAGCCTTAGCTTGGCTCCCTGAGCTCTCCAACTGTGTAATATTTTTGCTCATTCCAAGCCTGAACTGTGCATTGCAAAATCTCAAGGCTTAAGCTTCACCTTTGAATTCTTGAGTTGCAGAACTGCACAGTCACTAAGCCTCTCCTTCAACCTATCACTTGGTTCTGGCCGAGTTAGTGGATCATCTTGCAACATCTCAAACAAGGAATTATTTGACTGACTTCATATTTTCATGAGTGGATTGCAGATGCAAGTACTCTATCATGCTATGAAAATATGATGAAGAAGGAGATGGAGAAGGAGGACATGCTAGAAGACACCTAAGTAGATGAGGAGATAATATGATCACCACGCAAGAAGATAAAGGAACAATGGAATATAATAGAAGATGGAATATTAAGACCACGTTGAAGACTCCTTATCTTCAATTCATAAGGAGGAGGAAGAAGAAGAACACATATGATATTTTCAAGAAGGCACAAAGAACGCAACAAAAAAATGTGAATTGACATTTCCATGTCATCAATGTCATGTCATGTCATGTCATAAGCCATCATGTTCCAGATCATTCGTAGATTATATAATTTTATAATGGAAAATGTTATGTGAAGTGGAAGTCTAAGAGTCATCTATGTGATGTAAAGAGTCATGTAGGAATTCAAAAAGTCATGAGAAGCCAAAAAATCATGAGAGTAGTCCAAGAGTAATAGGGGAGGTGATGGATCACCCTATTTATTATATATAAACCCTCATTGTTCATGCAAAGGAATTTTCACATTGGCTCCTCCTACCAAGAATTAGAGAGGAAGATAGTTGTTTTGGAGGAGCAAGTGACTGCTCTAATGCTCCACTATTGGGGCTAGTGGTGTTTAGTGTCTTTATGTATCTTATAACTTTTACTTAATTCAGAATCTCATTGAGCCAACATACTTTCATGCATATGTCACAAATATTTTAAGACCATTATTTGAATTTTTTTATTTATCTTTTTTTGATCTATACTAAGGAAATTGAACTATGTTGGTGACTTTGGTACTTATCTTGTTGAAGGTGTGTTGTATTTTCTTTAACAATCATTGTTGCCTTGTGAAATATTTTTCTGGTTGATCAACGATTCATTCTTGTATATGTGCTTGTGAACCTTTTCTAGATTAGTACTATTACTTGTCTTTAAAACATCCACTTTTCTCTCCTCTTTCTGTAGAAGGACCTTGATACTCTCCACAGCTGAAAATTTCACAAGGCATACTCACTTGTTGATCTAAAGATACCTGTATGTTACTCTCTTGTGCCAAACTTTGTATCAAATGAAAATCCATAAGGATACATCACAACCGGGCCGATATTCTAGATGGGGATCCTACACCAAATGGTGCGAGGTCTATTTGGGACTTCACATCAGGGATACCCCCTTGGTTTACGAATTTCTAGCACGGTCAACACTTTCTTAAACCAACATTAAACCCCCCATTTATAAATCCATCAATGCATATTCTAGTAATTCCATAAGAATTAAAAACAAAGTATTATGATACATGAATAAAAAGAAATATATATAGTGTCTTATCCTTGTACATCATAAAGCATCACAAAATCATCATCTGAATGCTCTTAAATAGAGGATGAATTCATTGTTTATTATCTCAAAAAAGAACCACAAAGTGAATAATGGTCTTAAAAAGTTTTCAGCCATTATCCTCATCATCACATTATATCATCCACCATCCCTTCCTAGTCCATATTTTGATTGTCCTTTATTTGTATTACTCTGTTGTAAAATATATCAAGTTTATGATGGTATGGAAGATCATCTTTAACCCTCAATAATGTTGCTACACAAGAACTCACACATACACAAAGAAACAATGTTATAGAAGGATTATTTTTGCATGAGGGTAGGAAAAATCTTAGGCATGGGGAGATGTTGGTATTTGAATATGTCATATTATTCAATATATAAAGTCTCCTTTCATAAGTCATATTCCCGCATTAGCGACACTTTCCATAGTAATTATACCACCAACTTTGCTAAATGTATCTCTTCCACCTTGTGGTTAATTATGATGGATTTCTTATCCTTTTAATGATTAAACATTTCTTTAATATGGTTTTATCAATGTCAATTTACTAATGTGTTTATATGTCCAAGAAACATGTTCGAATATGAAAATTTCTATTTCTCAACCAGCTTAGTACCAATCTAGTAGTTCGGTACCAATTTATGCACTGGTACATGCCTTGGAACATACCCATCTCACATGTGTGGGATTCTAGCACATTATTTAAGCTATACCAAAAATAGGTAACAATTTTGAAATTGCCACATTTTGCCTCTATTTTCGTGCATATGGTAGCTAATATCAAGAATCCGGAAAATGAGTTTTTGAAAATATAGAAATTTACTTAGATCTCAAACCTTTTCACAAAATTAAATATGGTTTCAAAGTTACAACTGGTTATTCAAAGGATATTTTTGCAAAATTTATGAAATACACAGATTGGAAAAAGTATCTAAACAATCAACTTTTGGCACAATTTCTGAGGCCATGGAATTGAACTAGGAAATTACAAGACATGATTTTGTTGATAATATGATAAATTAGGATCCATATAAACATATATCCAGAATACATCATGGTTTGGAAGATACATGAGGTTATTTGAGCCTAATTTGTAAAAAATGCACATTTTTATGAGATTTCCGAATCATGCCCAGATTTGGGGAAAATGTAAAACCAATCATTTTAACTGTATGGAGAACGAATATCACTTATTTCAAGAGTCTAAAAATCATCAGGTAATATATCATATATATTTTTGGGATCAAAATCACCCAATATTGTGTTGTAAAATACCCATTTACTATTTTAAATGTAACTTATAATCAAGCAGATCAGAGATTGGGGGATTGGTTTTGATCCACCCAAACCATTTTTTGTATAAATATTCAAGCTAAAAACATAGCCAGGGGGTTGGAAATTTATTCTTGTAAAAGGTATTGGCATAGATATCAGGTTAAGAGCTTCATCATGGAAGCAAACTTGAGTGTTGCCTCTATGTAACAATATTGATCTTTCATTAATAAAATGTTGCTAGTTCTCTAACTTTCATGCCTCTTCTTAGTATTTTGATAGTTTATATTTTGGATAAATTGTAGATGTAGTAGATTACCGAGCTCAGTATTCTATTTCCATTTTTCTTTATAGGTTTTAAGTTCCTTTGAAATGTTTTATGTCTTTATTTTTATTATGCTTTGTTTCTTTATTACATAAAGCTAGTCTAGTTTGGATTTAATTGGTTTGCATTATTTTGATTTATTTTCTTTCAAATTATGCATGGATCCACTATAGGGAGGAATAATTTAAGTTTAAATACACTAATGAGCTACTCTTGTAAAGTTTCATGAATGCCCTCGTGCGTGAAAGATTGCAACTTAGAGCCTTTATAGCATTATTTGTTCCACACCCAGTGTCGATTCCCTTAGTGTTAAATTTTAGTCATTTGATTATATTTTCAGTATAAGGATTCATTGAAGGACACTGAAACCTTAGCAATTTATGATAGATCACATGAAAATCCAAGTATGAAATATTGTGATCCAAAACCCTTATAACACTAAGTTGTTTCATCTCCTAGTGACAGGCCTTGTGGTGACTTTCCATTTGATCTTATTTATCCCAAAGTATGATTCACCAAAATTAGTTGTTAGCATATGCCATAATAGGATCTAATCCTGGATTTCCTGTCCTTGCATCTATAATTCTTACGATCCCAAATTAGATAAGAAAATGGTGGAATTATAATACATAGAATTTTTCCAATAGTGTTGTTTTGGTTACTGATATGATGGTAAGAAAACCACTTAATAATTTTTTTTGTAAAATATATATCATTCACCGTGGCTTCCACTAGACCCCATCACCAGTCTCGCCGACTGCAGGGTCTTCCTCCACTTTTCGTGGAGTGATTTCCGAGTGAATTTGATTCTCCTTTTACATAGGGGAGTTGGTCTCCAGTTTCTAAGTATGAATCATTATGTACTGACCCAGAGTCTACCTTGTTGGAGGACAATTTCACTAAAGGTTTTGTACCCTTGTATAATCCTCCACTAACAAATCCTGTTTGACCTATTTTGATTCAGGTTGCACCTATCCCTAAAATGTATTTTTTTGTTTCCACTCCAAAAATCCGTCACATCCTTGGTTAAAAATACATGTAAAAAATATAAGACCATGGTTGATGGGACACGTATTCCAAGTTGAATAGTGGGGAAAAATCCTAGAGGGTGCATTTTAGTTATTATGGCTAAAGGAAATTGTCAAAGGAAATGGCTAAGTATTTGGAGAGGAAAAAGTATATTTGGCACATTTATTTATGAAAATAATGGAAAATAGGAGAAAAGGAAGGTGAAAGGTCACAGGTTGCATGTGAGGAGAAAAATGAAGGAAAATAATGGAAAATGAAGAAAATAGAGGCCTCATTGGTAAAAAGGTTTTTGAGGATCAGTGGGGAAGCTTTTTCTCACACTTATGGATCTCTCTCTCTCTCTCTCTCTCTCTCTCTCTCTCACACACACACTCTTGGACACTTGAGTTTCTTGGAGAATTTTGGCATTGGACCAAGAAAGGCAAGAAAGCAGGAAGAAGGAGGAAGAAAGAAAGGAGGAGCAGGAATCAAGAAACTACAACATGATTCTTTGCAGGTATCGATTTGCATGTGTGATTTCCTTGCTAGAAATGGCATGCATGATATTGCATGTGGTTATTTTCTATCTTGGCATGGATTTTTCTAGGTGTGACAGTGTTATCATCCTAGCCTTGCCATTTCTGGATAACCATGGTGTTGTGGAGTTCTCATACTTTGGTTGAGCTAGATTTCTGGATGGATTCAAAGTTGAGTGAGGTGGATCTCTGAAATGAAAAACACATGGCCTAGTGGTCCCTAAACTAGACTGTGGATCAAAATAAAGCCACTAGCCTAGTAACCCTTGAACTAGACTATGGGTTGTGGTAAATCCAAGATTGTGTGCCTCGATGGGCCTAGGAATCCTCGACCTGTGAATGGCGAGACATACGGTAAATCCTAGAGATGATTTGACTCGGTTTGGGGCCTAGTGATCTAGGATGGATTGCAGTAAATCTTGAGAGGTGAGTTACCTATGTTTGGTCCTAGTATTCTTGGGATGGGATGTATGGTAAAGCCTAGAGAATATGTCTCAATTTAGGGCCTAGTGACCCCTGATTCATACTGTGGGTTGTGGTAAAGTGTGAGAGACTAGGAGAGATGAAAATTCCTCACGGTGTAGGTGGAGAACTCGATAACATTCATGATTTTTTGGTTCTTTTTGGTTGGTTATGAGTCCCACATTCATGCTTAGAATGTGGCACTAAGGTGATTGGATGAAGATATATTTAGCACAACCAATCTATGGTCAGGTGGAATGTGCAAGTCCCATCTCCAGTTGGTTTTTACATTCAGTAATGAAGAACTAATTCCTTTGGTATTTGGTATGCAAATTTACTGGTTATTATGTGGATTATATTGTTGTTGTATCCACTTTATTTCTGTTGTTATTATGCTGGTTATAAGCATGTATTTTATCAGTGATGAAGTATGGTTCTATCCATGTTTTTACTTGTAAATGAATGCACAATGTATCTATGGTAAAATAGATTGTATTGCAGCTAATGATGTAAGGGGGAAGTGTTTCTTAGTGATTCTCAAATAAGTATGAGACCCCTAAGCTTAAATATGATGTTTACACCTGTAGATTCAATGTTTGTGACATGTTTTTGAAACAAATTATGCCATGGATAGGAGGGATCCATATGATTTCTTGTTGATGTGATTGCTTCCATATCATTATCCTATTGTTATTTATCATCCCTTAAGTTTTCATGAAGTTATGGGTAGTGACTTGGGATTTGGGCTTGAAAAAGTCGCTCAAATCTCAGAGCCACAGGCACATAAATGAGAATTTGGGGCCCTAGACACTGGCATGCAGTGTTATGTTTGCGGCTATAACCTCCTAGACCCTGAAATGCAGTGTTATTCCAGCAGCTATGGCTCAAAGGGGATCAAAATGTCACTATGACCTAGGTGTAAGAGGCCTGAATGGTTGGGTTGCCTCCCGAGGGCGTTGTGGTTGCTATACAAGCCTTTTATGTTGTGTTTTCTATCGATTCCACTCCTTAAGGTCACATAGGAGGTTGAATCTCATTATAGTAGCCTCTCATCGCATATTTACCCCGATTAGCCGGTTACTTGTGTAGAAGAGGGAAGGGGGTGTTATAGAGGGGTATCAGAGCATGGTTGTGCTCTCCTTGGTGGTGTCTAGTTCCCATTCTCTTTGTGTCCTATCTAATATCACAAAGTGGTATAGGAGTGTGGTTGCGCTCTCCTTGGGTGATGTTTGGTTTTCAGTCTCTTTGTGTAATATATGATACCACAGAGGGGTATCAAAGCATGGTTCAACCCTCGAACTAGATGGGCGGTGTGTTGGCCATTCATTCAAGTCGGTTGCATATGTGTTCCTTATGCCTAGAGTCTATGTTATTGTTATTTTTGCATGGTGTTGATCGTAGTTGTAGTGATGTCTCCAATTAAAGGTTGATGGTGTTGTTGTGGGATGTGTCATCATGAGTGTATGGTTGTATATGCATTTCTTATGCATGTTAGTGTGTATATGTTATTATGCATTCATTTTCATGATGAAGTTTGTTATGCATAAGTTCATTGTATGAAATTAGGTCATCATGATGCTATTGGTATGTTATGATGCTAATGTCTTCGCAAAAATAGAGCAGGAGATGTAGATCATTAAAGTGATGTTGCAACAATGGACTTTGGGGTAAGAGAAAATCGTCATACAAGTTGGTATCCTCTGCATGCAGGTATGCGTTTCATGGTTGTTGTAAGAATTAGGGTTACTTGTATTTTTTCCATTCTATTATTTTGGTTACATATGAGATAAATTCTAGTTTATCAGTGTAGTTATGGTTATGTGTATGTCTTTCATTCTATTGATTTTATGGTTACGTACATGATATATGTTAGTTAATTAGAGTGATCATATGTACATGTGTTGGTTAGTCAAGCACGATATTAAATTTATGACTATGTTATATGTTGTTGATTAATACGTTATATGTTAACTTGTAGTTAGCTGGATGATTAGGTTATATGTTGTTGATGAACATGTTAAGTATTAACTTGTAGGTAGCTCAAAGATTATGTTATATGTTGTTGATGATCATGTTATATGTTAACTTATTGTTGCCATATGTTATTTACATTTATGATTAGGGTTATAAAATTAAAATCTTGATGTTATATGTATCATGCTAAATTGGATTGGCCTAGGAAGATTGTTAGGGTTATGCCATTCATGTATGAGTCGAATTATTTGTGATATTATTTCATACTATGAACAACAAATGTTTATGAGATTATGATGTGAACATGTTATTTAGTTACTGTTATGGATATCATGATCTTATTTGTGTTTGAATTGCTGTGCTATAAAGTTATATGGTGCTAACTAGATTGATTGTGTAGACAAGATAGCCTCCCCTGATATATATTAAGGTATGAGCTTGCTTGTGTCGTCTAATTTGTAATTGAATGTTTGATTATGTAGTCTATTTGGTGTTGATTGTTGGTGTCTATTATGTCATCTATTTATTGTTGAATTTTTGATTAATCACATGATATGATTATGTGTCTATAATATTGCATGAAGAAATGATTTAGTCTTAAGATGGTTGTACTAACGCAATCTGTGTTGAGATAGTTGATGTGTACTTGAGTATAAGTAGGTGATAGTTGCAGTATTATGATTTTGACTACTATTTGATTATAACACAACTGTTAGCCTTGGTAGAGGATGATTTTAGTTAACATATATGATGTCTAGATATTTGGAACATGTGATTGACATGTGTGAACAATTGTAGGGAAACATGCTTGGCATTAGCATGACAAGGTAATAGTTTAATTGTTTATATAACTAATATCCGGGTGGTGCAACAACATGTGTTAAGACTCAATTGTAGAAAATTCAATGTTAAAAGAAAGGAATTGAGCAAGAGTTCCTTGGGCTATGTTTGGAAACCCTAATTACAAACAAATGAGCTCTTTGCATGGGAATAGTAAGTCTACTTAACCTTGATTTCATTTGACATTATGTGGATATGTGATAGATTCATAAACATGTATTTGACAGGTAAATTAGCTGGTTTTTATTTGTAGCTATATTTTTAAAGGGAATTGGAGTCCCTTGAGATATGTTATGGATGTGTTCAGTTACGAGGCAGTGTGATTGGCACAACAAGGTAAGATAACCAGTATATTGTTAAATATATAAATGCGCTGATAATCATGTGTTTATGGCAGTATGATGGAGGGGATTGCATGGAAAGATATTTCCATGAAATCTTGAAGAAGGCTTGGGTTGAGCTTTCCTTTGGAAGTATCGTGAGCCAGGGGGATTAAGTCATGGTTCTTATTACTAGTCTTGTGCTTTTGGTCTCTTGTGATTTGTTGTGCTTGGTTTGTAGTCTTGATTGTGTCTAGTGCATGGTCATGCCACTTTGTTACAATGTTGTATTGCTTGTGGTTTTTCATGGTATTCTTCTTTCTTTCTCTTGTTCTTGCCTTTTATGTTTTGAGAGTCTTGGGGATTGGTTAGGAAAATATGAATATAATGGGGCTCGGGGAGATATGTGTGGTACCCAATAGGTAATGTAAGACATAGATGAAGCTCAGTGCATGAGTAAGTGCAGCAGAAGGTAAGAATATGACAATCGGTTGGACTGGTTGGGTCCATTTTGGTACATGGATGGTTGCAGTACAAACATGAAAGGTAAACAAAAAGGTAAAGTAAATGGATTGAGGGGTAAGATGCCTTGGCTATGTAAGGAATTGTTTTTCTCAATGTTGTGTATGTTGTGCATGAATAAAAGAAGTTATCTAAACCTATACCTTTTACTATCTAGTAATTATTTTGTGATCGTGATTATCGTGATGTTTATATACGTATGTATGTATGTATGTCATTGTCCGAAAAGATCATGATTGATTTATGCTAATGATTATATACATGTATGTATGTATGTATGTATGTATCTATGTCATTGTCTGACAGGGTTTTTAGGGATCATTCTTGTGGAGGAATGATTTCTTATGCAGGTGAATGTCATGAAAGAGGTTCTTGGTCTTATGAGGAATCAACTGGGAAGAGTAACTATGACAGATCTATGAGGTTAGTATAATTTGGATATGAATTGATATTATATGCTTGTAATATGCATATGTTTATGTTATCGATAGGTAATGCTGAGGGATAAATCTGAGAATTGAAAGTAGTGTGATCTACGACATGCTAGGAAAAGCACACACAATGGAAAGACACTAGAAGCAAGGTTTCTTGTGGGGTCAGTGTGTGTTCTATGGATGTACATTACTATTGTTGTGTATATGTTGCACTTGTTGTATATTTAGTGATTGTACCTATGGTGATGTGTACATGTAGTATTATGTACATATGATGTTGTATGGCTATTCTATATATGGTGCTAGGTGTATATTGCATATGTAATGCTAGGTATATATGGTCCTATGTACATGTTGGTTATGCGGTGTTGTGTGCATATGGTGTTGTGCACATGTTGGATATACGGTGCTGTGTACGTATGGTGCTATGTTGTTATGAAACCAGCTCCAAAAATAGAAGAAAAGAGAGATCAACGCCTTAGAAATTAGCCACTTCGAGGGGGAAACCTCCAATACATTACATAAATGAACAATTCTTGGATGCTAAAAATGACCAAAACCTTCTTCTATATATAGGAGTCAATGGGGCCACAATATAATCCTAGCCAACCTAAAAATAATAATGTAAGGGCACAATAATAACAATATTGGGGTTACAGGGGTATAACAATAACAATAAGGGGGCTACACTAATAACAATAAGGGAATAAAATAGTCATATAGGGACCTAACATTCCCCTCTCCTTCAAAAAAGTGTTGTCCTCAACGCTTGAGTATTTCTGGGTGTTTTTGTATAAAATTCTCATCCTCCCATGTAGAATCTTCAGTGCCTAAGTTCTTCCACTTGATGAGATACTTTGAAATTGATCGATTTCATAGTTTTCGAGTTCTTGTTTCCGTGACCGCTTTAGGTTCCAATATGATTTTTCCTTCCTCATCAAGTTCTGGAAATATTGTTTGAACTGGAAGATTTTCACCTATAACCTTATTTAAGCATGAAACATGGAAAACTGGATGCACTCGTGAAGAAGCAGGAAGCTCCAATTTGCATGCCATAGTACCAATCTTTTGCAACACCTTGTAAGGACCATAGTACTTTGGCGATAATTTATTATCCTTCTTTGCTTGCTTGAGGGACATTTGTTTGTATGGTTGTAGCCGTAAAAATACCCAATCTCCTACATCAAAACTTCTCTCGCTGCGATGTTGATCTGCCTGTTGTTTCATTCGATTTGTGCCAAATTCAGGTTATCCTTTAAGAGTTGGAGAACTTCTTGCTGATGCTCGATGTGATCTTCCACTGCTTGAACCTTCGAATTTTCCCTTAAAGATGATGTGATGGATGGTGGATGATATCCATAAAGTGCCATAAATGGGGCCATTTTTGCTGCAGTATGGAAGGAAGTGTTATACCACCATTCAGCAAGAGGTAACCACTTGACCCATTGTGTTTGTTTATCAGATACAAAACAACGAAGATATCCTTCCAAACATTTATTTACGATCTCAGTTTGACCATCAGATCGAGGATGATAAGATGAGCTATGAGCTAATTGAGTACCCAAACAAGAAAATAACTCCGTCCAAAAATTTCCAATAAAAATGGGATCTCTGTCGCTCACAATAACCCTTGGGTTTCCATGTAGCTTTTGAATTGTGTCCATAAATTTAGTAGCAACTGTACTTGCTTTAAATGGATGAGATAATGCACAAAAGTGTGCATACTTGGTAAGTCTATCAACTACCACCATGGTGACACTCTTTCCTTCGGACTTAGGTAAACCTGTGATAAAATCCATTGAAATCTCCTCCCAACGTTGACTTGGAATGGATAAAGGTTGTAGAAGACCCGGGGTCTTAATTGTCTCAACTTTATTCTGCTGGAAAACCAAACATTTCGCTACAAAATTTTGAATATCAGATTTAAGGCCATCCCAAAAAAATTCTTTCTTCACCCTGTGGTAAGTTTTTAAAAATCCTGAGTGTCCTCCTAAAGGAGAAGTGTGCAATTCCAGAAGAATCTTTTGTTTTAGTTGGGAACTCTTACAAAGATATAAGCGATCTTTGTACCATAAGGAATCATTTTTCCAACTAAATGTATTATATGTACTAGGATCTTGTTGCAACTTTTGAATGAGTGCCCATACATCTTTGTCCTTCTTCCATTCATCTCTTGCTTCGGTTATCCAATCTGGTTGGATAATAGAAATGGCACAAAGCAATGCTTCCACCTCTTCATTCTTTCTCGAGAGTGCATCTGCAACAACATTAAGCTTTCCTTTTTTGTAGATTATTTCAAAGTCATAACCCAACATCTTTGTGACCCATTTTTGCTGCTCTTCTGAAGATAGTCTTTGTTCCAAAAAGTGTTTCAGACTATCATGATCAGGTTTTACCTTGAAGTGTCTTCCCATTAGGTAAGTTCTCCATTTCTTTAGTGCATGCAGTATTGCTAACATTTCCTTCTCATAAATAGGTTTCTGTAAATACTTTCCTATGATTGGACGACTTTCAAAAGCAATGGGTCTTCCTTCCTGCATTAAAACTGCACCAATTCCATTTCCTGAGGCATCACATTCCACAATAAAGGTTTTTGTGAAGTCTGGCGTAGCTAAGACCGGTGCTAGGCACATTGCCTCTTTAAGATGTTCAAAGGTCTTAGTTGCTTCAGGAGTCCATGAAAATGCATCTTTCTTCAATAATGTTGTTAGAGGTGCTGCTATTCTCCCATAATTCTTAACAAACTTGCGATAATACCTCGTTAACCCGAGAAATCCTCGCAACTTCTTTATGGTAGTGGGGACTTTCCATTCCTTAATGGATTTAATTTTGTTAGGGTCTACTTTAACACCCTCGTGAGATACAATATGACCCAGATATTCCACCTCTTGTACTCCAAAGAACATTTGGATGTTTTTGCATATAATTGTTTCTCCTGCAATAGTTTGAGCACCCTGTCAACATGTTCAACATGATCCTTCCAAGACCTCCTGTAGATTAGTATATCATCAAAAAATACTAGCACAAATTTTCTAATGAAGGGTTTGAAAATGGAATTCATCAACCCTTGAAATGTAGAAGGTGCATTGGTAAGGCCAAAAGGCATGACCAAAAATTCATAATGACCCTCGTGAGTTCGAAATGCTGTTTTTGGAATATCTTCAATCTTCATTCTAATTTGATGATATCCTGAACGAAGATCCAACTTGGTAAAATAAATTTCTCCATGTAATTCATCCAATAATTCATCAATCAAAGGAATGGGAAATTTGTCTTTAATGGTGAGCTTATTGAGCTCCCTATAATCTGGACACATTCGCCATGATCCATCCTTCTTGTGTACCAATACTACAGGAGCAGAGAAAGAACTTTGATTAGGTTGAATTATACCCGCCTCTAACATTTCTGCAATCATACGTTCAATTTCGCTCTTTTGGAAGTAAGGATATCTATAAGGCCTGATGTTTGGAGGAACACTTCCTGGAATCAAATGAATAGCATGATCATGATCACGATTAGGTGGGAGTCCTTTGGGAGTTTCAAACACCTTGGAATGATTGTCCAAGACTTGTTGGAGATCTGCAGAAATAGATGATTTTGATGTCGGAACTTCTAGTGAGCATAATTGTGCAATTACGTCTCGTTGTTATTTCTTTAGAAGCTTTTTCATGACATTAGAGCTTATTATCCTTCCTGGCTTCCCTTCAATACCCCGTAATTCGACTTCCTTTCCTTCTGAAAAAAATTTCAAGAAAAGTTCTTGAAAATTAAAAGCTATCGTCCCCAAAGATTGTAACCATTGTACCCCTAGTACAACATCAACACCTCCCATAGGAATGGAAAGCATTGGACTAGTCAATACATATTCCCCCATGGTTAGCTTGATATTATGGCATTTTCCAGAGCAATTTATAGTTTCTCCATTTGCAACCATCACTTGACATTCTGGTGCTGGGTATAGGAAACAATTCAATTCCTTGGCTACCTTACAATGAATAAAATTATGGGTACTACTCAAATCAATCAACACTATTACCTTTTTCTTCTTGATATGTCCTTCTATCTTGAGAGTTTGAGGAGTGGTAATTCCTGCCAATGCATTACACGATATGGTCAGACTCATTTATTCCTCTTCTAGGGTTGGTTCCTGGTGTATATCCTCTTCTTGTTCATTTTCTTCTTCCTCTTCACAATCTATGTAAAATAATTTATTCTCAGCACACTTATGACCTTTAGTGTATTTGCTATCACAACTATAGCAAAGCCCTTTTTCTCTTTTTTCTTCCAATTTTTCTGGTGTCAACCTTGTAGGTTGTGGAAGTCTAGGAGTAGCAACACTTCCATCTTTATATATGTGAGTGGTAAGCTTTCTTGTCGCCATAATTTTACATTCAAGTTTTATTGCCAACCTGAATGCCTTTTCCAATGAATTAGGTTCCCAAACGTGAACTTCACGTTGTATGTTATCCTTTAAAGTCCCTATGAAGACATCAATCCTATGTTCCTCGGCAATATCAGTTACCCTTATATTCAATTTTTGGAAGTCCTCAATGTGCTCCATCACTGAACCCTTTTGTTTGAGATTTATCAATTGGCTAAAGAAGGTGTTGCTTTTTGTATCCTCATAATGTGCTATCACTTCCTCTGTAAAAATTGACCAAGTGAAAAAAATTTTACGGGAGAAAAGCCATTGATACCACACAAATGTATTTTGTTCTAAATGTAAAGTTGCAATGCGTACCTTTTGTGTGTTTTTCACATTATTGAGATCAAAATATTGCTCCATTTGTAGTATCCATGTTACCGGATCCTTACCATCAAACTTCCTCATATCCATCTTTGGAATATGTTGGTTCTTCCATCCAACATTAGAGTTTATGAAATCGTGATTAAAATTTATTTTTTCTCATCATGAGTTTCCTCTACTATCCTTTCACCATTAGGAAACGTTTCTTGTATCAAAATTTTCAAACCTTCCATGTCTGATTTTATATCCTTCTTCATGTTTTCCATGTTGTATTTCATTTTTTCATCGATCTTAGCTTCCATGGCATCCATATTAGCTTCCATGCCAGCTTCCATTCCATCCATCTTATTTTTTGTTTATCTTTGCGAGAGAAAAATTGGGTGCACTTGCTCTTGTAATTTTGATATGTCATGTCGCATTTCTTCATTTTCATGAGTCATAGTAGAGACTTATGAAGGCTTAATGGGTGTTGAATTATTTTTAGGTGCAATTTTAGAACCCAATACTGATATCTATGCTACAATATTCCCTTGGAATCAATTCAAACTGATTTTTCACACAAGACTTATGCAATTCGAAAAAAAATACATACCTTTTTCTTACTTTTTAGGAGCTCGAGATTGAAACTGAATTGTATTTGTGATTTCGGATCTTCAATATCTGAAATTAGGGCCTGTAGTAGCCCTCTGAAGATTCTTTCAAATGCCATAGGTATGACCCGATTTGGATTCTTCAAAGAAAATTTATACCCCATCTCCCACAATGAACTAATTATGGACTAGTTCAGAAGAGAGAAATTGTACGACGTGCCACGTGTCACTTTTTCCTCCTTTGGCTCTGAAATTAATATAAAGGAAACTTAAATCCATATGATTGTTGTCACCTTTTACAAAATTCCAATCCGATGCTCAGAGAGAGAGTTATGACGATTTTCCCACGATCACCTCTTTGAGATGAAATTCGGTAGCTTGAAACAACTCTAACTTCCAAAGATGATATGTCCAAAAATATTTCGAATCAAGCTCTAAAATTTTTCCACGACATTCCTCAGGATTTCGGCTTCGCTCTATAAAAATTTCAGCTTCTGAACCCTCATAGAAAAAAAATTATAGTTAAAATGCCATGATGACCTGTTTAGGTTAAATTCAGGAGCTTGCAAAAAGCCCTAATTTCCACCAATCATATCTCCAAAAATATTGCGAACCAAGATCTGAAATTTTTCCACGACGTTCCTCAGGATTTTTTCTTCACGCTCTAATAATTTCAGCTTTTGAACCTTCGTATAAGAAAATTTATAGCGAACATTCCATGATGACTTGTTTGGAGCAGCGAAACCCTAGAATCTAAAGATCTGATACCAAATTTTATGAAACCAGCTCCAAAAATAGTAGAAAAGAGAGATCAACACCTAAGAAATCAGCCACTTCGAGGGGGAAACCTCCAATACATTACATAAATGAACAATTCCCGGATGCCAAAAATGACCAAAACCTCCTTCTATATATAGGAGTCCATGGGGCCACAATATAATCCTAGCTGACCTAACAATAATAATGTAAGGGCACAATAATAACAATATTGGGGTTACAGGGGTACAACGATAACAATAAGGGGGCTACACTAATAACAATAAGGGACTAAAATAGTAATATAGGGACCTAACATATGTACATATGGTGTTGTGTGTGTGATGTACATATAGTGCTATGTACATATGGTGTTGGGTGCATGATTGTACATGTGGTGTTGTGTACATGTTGTAGTTGTGTTATTGTGTGCAGGTGGTGTTGTGTAATATTCGCAAATGGGGAAATAAGCAAAACATTGCACTAAAAACGCATTTTTTCAGAAATATATGCAATAAAAGTTAAATGTTGCCCATGGATCCATTCATTTATACATTATAGCAGCTAAATACAAAAGGATATTTGAAGCAAATCATGGTAGCTTAGTTAAACAAGCCTCCCAAGCCATAATAGTCCAAAAATCATGTAAAAAGAGGGGCTGCAACCATGAATAAAAGCTGGAATACCCCAACAGCATTATTTTATTGCTCCTGCAACAGAAATAGGTTTTACATCAGATCTAGAGCTGCTATTTGCATAAAAAATTAGATCTATATCAGATCCATGCACTATACAAGCTCCTCTATAGAACCCCCTTGGGGTTTTCAGCAAAACACCAAGTACAAATTGTAGATCTGAGATTAAAGGCTGTAGATCTAATGAAATATTTAGATTTGAAAGGTGGATTTGATCTGATATGAAAAATAAGATGACCTCCTCCAATAGATCTCCAAAGTGAAGGGCAGATCCCCAACACTCAGAAAATCACCTCTCCAATGGTGTGCTAAACCACCCTGTAGCTGCTCCTTCAGAAATTACACATATATGGATCTCTTCTGTGCTGTAGGGATCAAAATACAGTTGGCCTGAAACCAATATATGAAAATGAGGCTCAATTCCATCAATATTGTCCTCCCAATGGAGTATAAACCTACTTCACCAAAAATGAGCACTGAAATGGCCTAGATCTGAAGATCTATTCTCCACTTGCTGCAACTTACTAAAACAGACAAGCCCTCAACAGGATCTGCACTGTTAAAGAAAGGTGAATCTTGGCCTCAAGCTAGATAGTGGACAATATGGTGCAAGACTCCTCCAAGAGCTACTCAATGGAAAAGGTGGGATTCACGATCAAGACACCCAATTCTAAATAACATTAAATCTCAGCTAAATAGCAAGAGAAAGTATATGTCTAAACAGACCATATAATCAGAAAATTATAATCATAAGCTAACCTCATATGGCTGCCATCCTCTTCCTTATAAAAAATGTGAGCGTAGGCTCACCTTGGGTCCCACTCATTAGGCTTTCCATCTTCATGCAGTTAATCTCCCTCCAAAACTGCACTGTCCCATCATCAATGCCACTCCTCCATAACAACGTTGTTGAATTTGGTCAACCTTGACTTATTCTCCATGCAATGCCTCCTTCTATACTCAAGGTGGCTTTATTCTAACTATCTAGACTGATCCATATTTCCACTGGGTTATCTCCATTAATGTTCCACTTCCTCCATACTAGCTTTGTTAACTTGGTCAAACCTGACCTTGTCCACATGCATTAGCATTTTTTCACACATGAAGGTACTTTATCTAGTTATGAATATGATCCCTTTTCCCATTAAGAGGGATTTTATTGCTGCTAAAAATAGTTATGGGCCTCCCTACCCATTTATTCATCTAACTATGTGTTAAGAGAAAAATTAATATTCCAATTAGCTCCATGCTAATTTAGGAATATTACAGTCCTCCCCTCCTCTCGTTGTAGGAACAATAACCCCCATTTTTGACTTGTTCACTTCAAATAATGGGGACTTCTATAAATTTTTGGCTAAACACCTTTTAGGATTTTTATTTATTTGATTATCCTACGCAATTGTTAATTTTTCATTTTCTTTGTATTCTTGTTTTGATTACTTTGTTAAAATCGATTTTTAATAAGCTTCCCATTGATGCTTGCTTTACCTCATTTGGTCAACTGGTTTGAAAATTGCACTCCTTTAAAGTCCCATCATTTATCTAGTCTGGGTTAAAAATGCTATTTTTATTCTTTTTATTTCTTTTCGAAGTGGCTGTAGTTTAGAAAATTTCATAACTAAACTAAACATCATTAAAATAAAACCAAAATAAAACACTGATATTCAACATTAAATTTTGAGATTAATTAAATTAATTATTATAATAAAATATAATTAATTTAATTAAAATTAAAACTTAATATATAGTAAATAAATAAAACAAAATAAAATAAAAATAAAAATTTCACATCGCATATCGCAATATTGGATCCATCGCATATCGCAATATCGGATCTATCGCAATTTTTATAACACGCACATTTAGAAAACCCCGATCCAAAGTTCTTGCAATATGCGATAAGGCCAAATGTGATGTGTTAAAAGATTTTAATATAAAGTTTTTTTCACCCATTATGCCTCCCGCACCTCCACCTCACTCACCCTCACGTCACCCTCACCTCACACTCCACTAACCATATCCCTCCATAATCTCACGTGGATGAATTAATGGGTTTGGATTGATTTCGATGGTTTGTTTTATGGGTTTGGATTGATTTCAATGGTTTGTTTTAAGGTTTGGATTGATTCCAATGGTTTGTAAATTAATGTTTATATTTTTATATTATAATAATTATATTATAATTATAATGTTTATTATAATTTTAATATAATTTGAATTATAATATTAATTATATTTAAATTAACTTTTTCAAATCATTTGTATATTAATTTAATTTTGTAACTTAATTAATTTCTAATTAGATGATAATTAATTAGAATTAATTGTATATATTAGTTAGTTAATAATTAATTTAGAATTAATTATTAGATAATTAGAATCTAATTTAGGATTAAATTTCTAATTAAAAATTCTGATTTTTAGCCCAGCAACAGAATTTCCAGAATTATGCCAGATTTGACTCATCAACTTTGGAAGCTCATAGAATGAGTTTTGCTTGGCCAATTGAGGCCCAGGATGGCTCATTGGAAAGAAAAAATCAAGGAGAACATTTCTGAGGAGGTTCCACTAATAGATTTGGTCATTAATTGGGTCAAAAATCATGTAGAATATCAAGCTCCGAATTTCTAAAACAAAATCAATTTTCTGATTTATTTTCTGCATTTTCATTTGTCCAAGCCTCTTCTAATTGCAGGTTCATTCGTCAATAATATCCTTGGCCAATTAAACCATCCCAGGAATCAATAGAGAGCTTATATTTTATTTTCAATTATTTATTTAAATTAAATTTGATTAGGTTTATTTTAATGCCAGAAATGGTATTTTGATTTTATTCATTGCATCTTAATTTATTTTGATTTCTTTTTGCAGGAAAACAGTAGAAGAGATAAGGAGAAAAGATCTCAATCAATAAGAATGCTCCAACAATTAAAGATTGGAATTATGAGCAAATAAAATTGGATTGGGCAGATTTCTCTTCAACAAACTTTCCTCTCAAGAATTCCTTTGCAAATATTATAAATAGCAGATTGCAGAATGTAATAGAGGCTGCTCTCCTCTGCAATTCTGGAATTCTAAAAGCACTTTTGTAATAGGGATTTAGAGTTGTAGGTGGGAGGAGTGGAATCTCAGATCTGGGGATTATTGAGGTTTTTCTTTTACATCCTGAGTTATGTATAATGAACAGAGTTTGCACTATTGTAGCTCTGATTTTGAAAGCAAAAGCTTAGGCATTGTAAAGGACTATTAGAGACCGGAGCTGGAGAAATGGATTCAATAAATTGGTATTTCGAATACTATTATTTTAAATGCTGGTTTTATTTTATGATAACAGGAATGGTGTCAATTTACTTACATATTTGTGCACTTTTGTCGGTATGGGTAATTTGCTTCTATTTTATGTTGTTATTTATCTCTGCTCTTACGGGCTGAATTCTGATTTCTGAGTAACTATTTACTCATAAATCTGTCTTTTAATATTGGATGAATAAATAGTGATATGTTGTGAACTTCTTCCGCATATTATTGTTTAATAATTCAAGTTACTGATTAAATGATCAATACCATTTTGTGAACTACTTCCTGAGTGTTGTTGATTGATTATTTCAATTAAAAGGTCTCAATAGGATGTGTTTTGCTATCCATAATGTCAATTAATTGAACTATTTCATTAACTTGATATTCATTATAAACAAGACATATTTCAATCCCAATATTTTAAATACCTGCTCTTGGTTGGGTTAGATCTATATCTGCCTAATTGAGATAGGATTAAGATAGTTCATTTTGCTTGCATCTTAGAATAAGTTTGCATTTAGATTAATTTCTACATTCTTTTAAGTCCTCTTCCCAAAGAGGCAAACTTTAGTAGTGGATTGGCTGAGCCTTAAATCAGCTTAAGGATCACTTTCTTGCCTGATCAGCAAGAAGATTGATATGATGTCTCTTTTCCATTGGTAAATGAAAGTCATATTTTAAAGCCATTGGAGATTGAGAGAAGGTAACTGGACCTAGTTGAACCAGTCGGAACCACCATTCCAAACGGAAAAGGAGCTGCTTTAAGGTCTGGACCGGGTGGTCATCCCCCATGTTGTTGCAGTGATTTTCGAGGCTTCAACATTTTGGCGCTAGAAGGAGGGCTTGAAACTTGTTGTCTGTTGGAGTCTTTTCAATTTTAACATTTTATTCAATCACGATGGCTCCTCTTAAACTTCCAATTTGGAGTTGTATCCATGGACGTGCATCTTCCAATACTCCACTCGAAGTGGTAAGACTCTTGTCTCAGGTAAAATTCAACGGTAAGAGAAATTCTTCTGCTTTTAATCATGTCCTTCAATTTATTCAAAATGTTTCAAATTATGATTTTCAAGGAATTGATGAAGGCATCTTATGTAGAATTTTTACTCTCACATTTGGGGCAGAAGCCAGAAACTGGTGTATAACTCTTCTGGTTGCCTCAATTCACAGCTGGGATCAATTTGTTACAATTTTCATTTGTAGATTTGATAGCTATAATTATGATCAGGTATATGATGAAATTGAATATCTACGAAAAGAAAATGAATCTGTTAGAGATTTTAATATTCGATTTCATTTGAATTGTTTAAAATTTAATGTCAAAGATGAACCTATGAAAGAAGAATCACTAGATTGGTTTGAACATAATTATTCTCTTCCTCCTATTCCCGATCCATATGAAATTAGTTCAAGCTTTGTTCCATCCCCTTCCAATATAAATGAGAAATCCAATTTGGATGTACAAATAAATTGTGATGAAGAGATTTCACAAAGCTTGGAAAATATTTCTAATCAAATGCAAGAAGACAACAATAGAAATTTTGGAGAAAGACCTGCATTAGAATCTGAAAGTTTCTCTGCATTAAATTCAGAAAATCAGATTGCAAATCAGCAAGTGCAAGCAACAATCAAAGTAAATAATAGCATGCAAACTGCTGTACAAATTTCTGAATCTTTTCATGATGAGCAAATGCTGAAATCAGAGCAGCAAAGCAATCTTCTTCAAAAAAGCATGAGTACGCAAAGGAATGATTTAGAATCTGAAATTTACAATGAGCATAATGTACAAGAATTCTCAAACAGAAACATTTTTAAATGCATTATTTCAGATTCACATTTTTCCCTTTATCTTGATATTTTTAATGATGGTAATTTTTCCCCTCTTGGTGTTAATGATATTTCAGAAAATACAGAGGCTGATCTAAATGAATTACCATTAAGTTTTTATCAAGATAAAGAAGCAATTAATGATCATTCTTTTGCCATTAATGAACATGAAATTCTTGTTCCTCTGTGTTTGGATATATTGGATAAGATTGAAGGGAATTCTAGAGAATCTTGTGAAGTCATTTATGATAATTACTCTGACATTGAGGATGTTGATTTCTATTCTTCTAAAGAGAGTCCTCATGAGAAAATTCAAATAACATCTGAGAATGAGGAACATTTCAATTTAGAAATTATTTCAACTAATCCTCACTCTAAAGCAGATAATCATCTTCATGATTTCACTATTCGAGAAAATATTCCAATTTATGATTCATATCATGATCAAGCTTTCATTCTTGTTCATAATCATAAATCTCTTTCTAATTCACAAGTTGGAATTCGAAATTACTCAAATTCCATAATTCTGGCTAATCCTTGTAAAAAAGAAATTATTTCAAAACGATCCTGATTGTGCTGTAACATTAGTTGTACAAATAGTGATTTCATTTTATTTTTGTTTCCTCACTTATTTTGTATTAAATCAGATTTATTTTCAGATTTTATTTTTCAGATTTTTGATACATTACGCTGGCATATTGAGCACTTTATTATCAAACATTCAATTGATACATTGCTCTGTTGGAAAATTGAAGTTTTATATTATAATCAAAAGCATCAAAAGCTATTTCAATTTCAATTTCAATCAATGCTAATGTTTTATCAAAAGCTTATATCTTCTCAAAGGCAATATCAACAAGAGAATGTATTTTTAGAAATCTGCCAGCAATCCAATTTAATTAATAATTTTCCATTTCATTTGAAATATTTCCATCCATTTTTCATTAATTCATTTGAAAAATATTTGGAAATTTTTCCTTCATGGAAGATTGTCAATAGCTTAACATTTACACATAACACTAACAGTTTCTTCCAGGCCTTTGAATCTAAAAGCTCATATCCACAATCTAGCCTTTCATCTCCTCTTTTGAACATTTCCCAATTATTAATAGAAATCCATCCATATTTCTATGATCCAATTGGTATTCAATTGGAAAGAAAATTTCATGAGAAGGAGATTTTAGATAAGCTTCTAACAATAGTTGTACATTCTGATTTCAGGTTTAATTTTCTTAGTTCAATTATATTTGTATTTTTATTACTAACATCTGAATTGTACATACATACAGGGATTAAAATGAGAAAATGGTTACACTGGAAATATGACTATACCTAGTCATTTTTCAAGTATATGGTTAGAATAGGAGTAGAGTTAATGTAGTTAATTTATTTTCAACAGTTCTGTAGATTAAAAATAAAACAAAGCAATCAACCATTTTCATACATGTTCAGTGAAAACATTTTCTCCCAATCAGAAAATTTTAATTCTTGCTTTCCTTTTTAAATTTCTTACAGCAATACCTCTACTCTGTCTATTTTAAATAATGTCTTGATTAAATTCAATTAAGGTTGCACTTGGCATCAATCGCCTCAAAGCCACTTTTCTTAATTTCAGGATTTCCTTCTAAGATTTTCTTTTGAAATTTATATGATAAAGGTTTTGAGGATATAAAAGCTTCATGATCTCATTATCCCATGAAATGTATGATTGTATATGATAAGCTTAATTCTGATTCAATCATTATTAGTCAGTCTAACCTTTCGTGGTAATCATATGAAGTTCATATTATCTTCCTTGAAATTTGCTAAGCTGACCTTTAGGATGTCCATTTTGCTGTGTGCACACATTCAAATCTGTTTTGACATTTTTCCACAATTAGTGGCTTTATCCCATTCGGACCTTTAGTTTATTATCTGATGTTGTAATACGCATCATATTTATTTACTAAAGGCATTATTGAACAATCACTATAACAATACAGATTTTTCTCAAGTTAATTCGGAATGAGCAGAGGTAATAAATTGTTGTTTCAATTCAAAAGGGAAGACTATTTTCATATTTATTTCTGGTAAATTTTGTATTTCCTGAACATGAATAAGAAGATTTTATTTAGGCTGATTACTCACGATTTAGAATAAATGATGAGATTATTTTGGACAAAGGAAAAATTTTGATAAATCGAAGGAAAAATTTGAAGATTCATGAGGTAAAAAAACTACAGAGAATTTTCTTCCAGGTATGCACTCACAAGTTCATTCTCATCTATTATTAGTTTCTCTTTTTCTTAGTTCATTTTTTATTTTGTTTTGTTTTATTTGCAGGTTTTCATTTGTTTTCAAAACTTGAAGTAAGCAGCAAACCCATTTCAAATTTGCAACAGGTTCAGGGAAATTTTATTTTGAGATTCATTAGAATTTAAACATTTTTAACTTTGCTTTCAACCATCAAAAAACCCAATTGAAATTTCAAGCAATATCATAGGATTCAACTTGATTTTCATATTGTTGATACTTCAGTGAAAATGTTTGCAATACTACCATCCCACTTGTCTTCGTCAATAATTTCATTCCGATATCACATCATCCACTTCACAACCATTTGTAGCGAAATATTTCATTGGAAGTAGCTTTTAACATTTTTGATAACAAATTGTTCATAAAAGATCTCCGATGTATTACCTCGCTCATATGTCATATCGCATTTCGCATATCAGAGGTTTGCAGTTGAATATACTTCCATTATCATGAATCGCCGATCTCCGATAAACGACTTTACCGATATTGCGAGGACCACATAATGCCGGACCCGATATGAAATTCAAATCAAGTTTATAAAATATCGCGTCCAACCAATCGCAATAAAAGTAGGAGCATAATTTTAAAGGGTCGATGTCTCGGATCCGATATGTTACTAAATTTTCATCATAAAATTATCGGGTCCAGTCTTCATCGCATATCGGCGTATCAAGAATTGTTACATCATGTGCTTAAGATTGCCGATCGCGATCGCCGATTAGTCACGTCATTCATCGCATATCGGAATCGTAAGAATCAAATTGTGTTACATCGGGTACCAAAAAGTTCGCCAATTTCCGATTAGCTACGTCATCCATCGCATCGTCGATATTGGAATTTCCAACATGATTATTCTCCGATATTCCAGTACGCCGATATCGCAATCGTTTCATTGCATTTTTATTCATGGCCATACCACTATTCCAAATTTGCGATGTGCAATGTGCAATGTGCAAAGTACAAATCGCGAGATGCGGTGTACGATCTGCAAATTGCAACATGACTGTCCCCGATTCGCAATATAAAAGTTCTTCAATAGTGTGATCGCTACATCTCATCGCACATATTTTTTTTCGCATGATCTCATATCGACAATTTTCTATTTCAATCGCCGATGCGATAAACTCCAACGCATGCCTCTACATGCAATGCGAATCATTTGATAAGGCGATGTGTTATTTTAAAAGCAAGCGTGGGCAACCACTATGGTAAGAAAGCAAATAATGACCAATTTGCAATATATTTAAATCATTTCGATTTTTCATATATTTCAATTTTAAATATATAATTCCATAATTAAATATGGAATTCAAGACATCTCTATTTTCATATTTAAATTTTATTATTTTGGATTTGGTCTTGATTTTGGACAATTTATAAAATCATGGAGTTTATATGAAACTTATAATATTTTGAGAAACATTCGTTACTGCAAATTCGCATTCTCATTTCTGATGCATTTCTTTTAATTTCAATTCCTTTGAGCACTAAGCATTCCATTTTTACATTTTACTGCTTGCTTTAGTGTAAATAAAATAAATAATGATTTTGGGTTATAGGATTTTGGTTAGTTTGACTTCTTCATGTTTTTAATGTTAATTAAAATAAGAAGTTAGCTAGTTTGGAGAAACTGATACCTTTCAGGTAAGATCAAAAGAAATCATCCAATGGTAAGATTCATGTACCCACTTTCATTTATTTCCATTTCGTTACTTTAGTTTCAGTTTTGATTTTCTGATATATAAATCTGTTTTGCAGCTCTTCATAAAAGCTTCCAATCCTCCGCCAGATCATATTTTCGAAGTCCATACTCTTCTCCTGGCTTAATTTCAAGAAGCAGCGATAATCCTCATTGAAACAACTACGCTAGGAAGTTTCTGAACCTTTAATCTGTTTCTTTAAGCATTCCTTTTTATTAGAAAATGATTAAGATGATGCTTGGAAACAAAAAGATTGATATCAGACAGAAAGTATTCATTGTGGTTGAATTTTATCGTCACTGCTATCTAAAAAGCCTAAAACACTTACAACCCTGCAAGGTATGATTTTCTAAATCTCGACATAAGAAGGATTGATTACACGATTATTTTCTTTCTTCATATTGTTGAGACATTGGTATAAACATTCTTGTTTGAGTTTATCTTGCAAAACTTGGATTTTCCTTTCCATTGTTAAAATTTCTTCATTTTTATTTTTGTTGATTTCTTTCTCATTTTAGCATAAGAATTCTTTTTCCTTTGGTTTTCAGTTTTGATTTTGGTGACTTTGCCATGATTTATATGGAAGGCCTTCTTGTTACCTAACTATGGTTGGCATACACGGAGAAAAAATTGTTAATAGTCATCTATTAACTTTTTCTTAAATCTCTTAGTAAAGTTTGATTTTCTTATTATAAAGGTAGACATACTTAAGGAAGAGATTAACAATTTAGAGAAGTTGACAAAGTATCATAAAATCTGGAGAAATTTCTTTTTCATCAAAATTGTAATCATTTTGAGATTTCAATATTTTATTAAGATCTTTCAAAGTTCTATTATCAGTCAAGAAAATTTATTTTTAACCAAGTAAAGACACTTTACAGCAAAGCACCTTTTAACTCTAAAATTGTCATTCTTAACTCTTAAGGAGTCAATGATTCTCCCTGTCCCAAAGAGTCTTATTTTTCTAGAGTATAATCCAGAGATATATTTAAACTTAAAATATAAGAGGTCTCATCATGAGCCTGCTTACCATGATCATAGGGGAAAAATAGGCTGACATTACCAACACTGCCAAACAAACCAGGGTAATGGCTTATGATTGCAAACAATTATAAGACAAGGGGTCTCATCATGAGCCAGCTTGTTCAGTCCAATTATAACCAGTGAATGGCATTGTCAACTATCTGGCTACCAAACCAGGACAATGGCTTTTAAGATTCATAATAAAAATAAAAAATAAAAAATAAAATAAAAATAAAAAAGAAACATATATAAATGGATTTATCTCTAGGTCAATAATTCTTAAAGAGATGGGATTCTGAATCATTGGTGATTAAAAGGTAACCCTGTCGAGACTATAGATGTTTGTTGGCAACAGTGGCTCTACCTGTGACAAATGAGTATATTTTAAAAAGCTAAGCTGTAAAGTGACCCCTGCTTTATCTCTACAACTAATTAAGGACTGATATAGAGTTTTGAAATATTTTAATTTATGAGGAATTTTAAGAAAAATTACAGTTAGATGATTCTTGCTTTTATTCAGACTAATGAACCTAGTCAAGCATTTCAAGCATAATTCTCTCTTCTTTAATTAGTTTTACTTTGATTTTAGGAAAATATTATTCATATCAAATAGAGATAACTGCTTCTTCTCCCGTGTGTCGCCATTGTTGTGGTAAAACACAACCCCCCCATTTTTGACTTGTTCACTTCAAATAATGGGGACCCTTTCTATAAATTTTTGGCTAAACGCCTTTTACGATTTTTGTTTATTTGATTATCCTACGCAATTGTTAATTTTTCATTTTCTTTATATTCTTATTTTGATTGCTTTGTGAAAATCGATTTTTAATAAGCTTCCCATTGATGTTTGTTTTACCTCATTTGGTCAACTGGTTTGAAAATGGTACTCCTTTAAAGTCCCATCATTTATCTAGTCTGGGTTAAAAATTCTATTTTTATTCTTTTTATTTATTTTTGAAGTGGCTGTAGTTTAGAAAATTTCATAACTAAACTAAACATCATTAAAATAAAACCAAAATAAAAAACTGATATTCAACATTAAATTTTGAGATTAATTAAATTAATTATTATAATAAAATATAATTAATTTAATTAAAATTAAAACTTAATATATAAAAAATAAATAAAATAAAATAAAATAAAAATAAAATTTCACATCACATATCGCAATATCGGATCTATCGCATATCGCAATATCGGATCCATCACAATTTTTATAACACACACATTTAAAAAACCCCGATCCAAAGTTCTTGCGATATGCGATAAGGCCAAATGTGATGTGTTAAAAGATTTTAATATAAAGTTTTTTCACCCCTTATGCCTCCCGCACCTCCACCTCACTCACCCTCACGTCACCCTCACCTCACACTCCACTCACCATATCCCTCCATAATCTCACGTGGATGAATTAGTGGGTTTGGATTGATTTCAATGGTTTGTTTTATGGGTTTGGATTGATTTCAATGGTTTGTAAATTAATGTTTATATTTTTATATTATAATAAATATATCATAATTATAATGTTTATTATAATTTTAATATAATTTGAATTATAATATTAATTATATTTAAATTAACTTTTTCAAATCATTTGTATATTAATTTAATTTTGTAACTTAATTAATTTCTAAATTAGATGATAATTAATTAGAATTAATTGTATATATTATTTAGTTAATAATTAATTTAGAATTAATTATTAGATAATTAGAATCTAATTTAGGATTAAATTTCTAATTAAAAATTCTGATTTTTAGCCCAGCAACAAAATTACCAGAATTATGCCAGATTTGACTCATCAACTTTGGAAGCTCATAGAATGAGTTTTACTTGGCCAAATGAGGCCCAGGATGGCTCATTGGAAAGATAAAATCAAGGAGAACATTTCTGAGGAGGTTCCACTAATAGATTTGGTCATTAATTGGGTCAAAAATCATGCAGAAGATCAAGCTCCGAATTTCTAAAACAAAATCAATTTTCTGATTTATTTTCTGCATTTTCATTTTTCCAAGCCTCTTCTAATTGCAGGTTCATTCGTCAATAATATCCTTGGCCAATTAAACCATCCCAGGCATCAATAGAGAGCTTATATTTTATTTTCAATTATTTATTTAAATTAAATTTGATTGGGTTTATTTTAATGCCAGAAATGGTATTTTGATTTTATTCATTGCATATTAATTTATTTTGATTTCTTTTTGCAGGAAAACAGTAGAAGAGATAAGGAGAAAAGATCTCAATCAATAAGAATGCTCTAGCAATTAAAGATTGGAATTCTGAGCAAATAAAATTGAATTGGGCATATTTCTCTTCAACAAACTTTCCTCTCAAGAATTCCTTTGCAAATATTATAAATAACAGATTGCAGAATGTAATAGGGTCTACTCTCCTCTGCAATTCTGGAATTCTAAAAGCACTTTTGTAATAGGGATTTAGAGTTGTAGGTGGGAGGAGTGGAATCTCAGATCTGGGGATTATTGAGGTTTTTCTTTTACATCCTGAGTTATGTATAATGAACGGAGTTTGCACTATTGTAGCTTTGATTTTGAAAGCATAAGCTTAGGCATTGTAAAGGACTGTTAGAGACCGGAGCTGGAGAAATGGATTCAATAAATTGGTATTTCGAATACTATTATTTTAAATGCTGGTTTTATTTTATGATAACAGGAATGGTGTCAATTTACTTACATATTTGTGCACTTTTGTCGGTATGGGTAATTTGCTTCTATTTTATGTTGTTATTTATCTCTGCTCTTATGGGTTGAATTCTAATTTCTGAGTAACTATTTACTCATAAATCTGTCTTTTAGTATTGGATTAATAAATAGTGATATGTTGTGAACTTCTTCCGCATATTATGGTTTAATAATTCAAGTTACTGATTAAATGATCAATACCATTTTGTGAACTACTTCCTAAGTGTTGTTGATTGATTATTTCAGTTAAAAGGTCTCAATAGGATGTGTTTTTCTATCCATAATGTCAGTTAATTGAACTATTTCATTAACTTGATATTCATTATAAACAAGACATATTTCAATCCCAATATTTTAAATACTTGCTCTTGGTTGGGTTAGATCTATATCTGCCTAATTGATATAGGATTAAGATAGTTCATTTTTCTTGTATCTTAGAATAATTTTGCATTTAGAATAATTTCTACATTCTTTCAAGTCCTCTTCCCAAAGAGGCAAACTTTAATAGTGGATTGAATGAGCCTTAAATTAGCTTAAGGATCACTTTCTTGCCTGATCAACAAGAAGAATGATCTGATGTCTCTTTTCCATTGGTGAATGAAAGTCATATTTTAAAGCCATTGGAGATTGAGAGAAGGTAATTGACCCATGAACCAATAACCACCATTCCAATCGTAAAAGGAGTCGCTTAGGGTCTGGACCAGGTGGTATGGTCATCCTCATGTTGTTGCAGTAAATGATTTTTGAGGTGTCAACACCCTCCCAAATGTTTCTTGTCCTCAAGAAACTACAAGGATAGAACTGAAGAGCCTCCTCTCTTCCTCCTGTAGCATCCTCAAGTGATAAGTTCCTCCAAAGAACAAGATGCTATTTCAACAATATGTCCTCAAGTTGTTCCTCCCATGTGTATAAGTATGCCTTTGGTAAAAAAAATCCAAATGGCTCTCATCATGAAAAAGTGGGATATCCATGGAAACAACTATATGTGGTCTAGAGGCATTCTTGAGGCATGGAATCTAAAATATATTGGGAATCATCATCCCCATGTGAAGCCTCCATCCCCAAGCTAACATCCACAAAAAATGAGTCACCCTCCAACATGGTAACTCCTGAAACATCTCCTCCACCTTAGGCTCCTGCAAAGAAGGTGGGTTGCATAGTTGAATATGATGGATCAAAATGTCCATCCCATGATTTCTCTCTCTCTCCACTTATGATAAGTGTAGATATGTTGCTGAATATGGGTTGCAATAATGTTGCCTTCATGGAGCAAAAAGGAAATAAGGTCCTCAAATATCCCCCCTTTGTTTCTTGCCCAAATCATCCCATAAAAAATGAATATGACATTGTCATCATATGGAATCAAAATAAGAAAAGTACTGAAGGTTTTACTTGGTGCTGGAAGGTACCAATAGTTTCTCAAGTAGTCATAGAGCAATTTTACCCACTGCAGTTTCAGAATATGATATGGCAAGTTGTCTTCAAACAGTTTTCTAGTTGTGCATGTCCTCTCATCCACTAGTAAATAGTAAATGGCATTGTATATCAACTGAGCATATAGGAAATAGTAAAACACTTGCCCAAATCCATACAAGAAATGGCTCTCTCCATCATAGATGTTGGTCCCAAAATGACCATGAAGCCCAAATAGAGGCTTGCCATCTTATGGATAAATGCACTGTATAGAGATGGTAAGAGAATGCAAATACTGTGTTAGATAGTCAATAAGTCCAAAAACACAATTCTTACCATATACTAAGAGTAATCTGCTAATAAGACCCATGAATGAGCCCTCCATAGTGAAATTACATAGTCCCATGAAGAGGAATGAACTATGTGCTGCAAGTAGATCTTTCTTCTTGAAAATCCAAGTCAAGAAGATCATATCATGGTAATAGATATTTCCATCCACTACTCCATCACTCTCATTATTTCATGCCCATCAAGTGCATCACATGTGAAGTGATCCTAGGGACACTCCATCAACAAACCCAAGCTCCCAACTGACAGCGTTGTAGACCTTACTAATAAGGCTCCTATCATCTCATAGCTCCATTCTTTGACATCCCACATGTCAAAGCCATCAATCATAATGCTGCCATATATGGGAGATTCCTTCCCAAGTGGAATTACCTCCTAATCCTCCAAGGCTAAGGAGTAGCCACTTTGCACCATGATATTTCCATCTCCTAATCCTCCAACATCATGCAAATTATGGGAGAAAATCAGCCCATACTCGCTTAAAAACAACCAAAGCAACAACAACTCTTGTTTCCTCCCCACACCATCACCATATAAATCATGGAGCAAAAAAATGATAGTTGATATGAAGGATATCACATCACCCCAATACACCTAAACTCCTTGCTGCCATATGATGTAGGTGCCATGCCAAGTTCCATTGACCAACCAACTCTTTGAAATAGAATGTGTCATAGGATGACCAAACTCTTTCAAGAGTAACCAAAGCAGTCTTACCTCTTGCTGCCCAGTGTCATAAATCTACAAGTGGTTTCCCAACCTCTTGCTCATCAACATCACCCATCCATCCCATGGTGAGAGTCTATCATCATGTCCAAGAGTGGCATTCCTCCAATGGAGAATACCATCCTCCCAAATCAGATTTCTGTCTTTGCATTTCACAGGATGTTGAAATGCAATCTCCTAGAGATCTCCAAATTAAGACCACTCATCAATGATCAATTTGACCCCATAAGGATCCAAATATACTAAAGGAAAAATATTCTCATTGAGAAATGAAGTGCTCATCAAGAAAGATCCATCATAACAATGGAAGATAAGATGTCTCTCATCACCCATCTGCCTATCCTATACTATGCATGTAGCAAGGTCATTGGAATGCTCCAATAATGGTTGGGCCCCCAACTCATCACTGCTGATCTCCATAATGGTGCATTTGTTGTCTTAATATCATACTCAATGCTAAACACATAGTTTTGCATGGCATGGTTTAGGATAATACTCATCCCATCCTCCAAGAATCTACACTCCAACCTCAAGAGTTGTGTGCAGCTCAACAATGATACACTAGGATGACTGTACATCTTCTCCTTGAACAAATCAAGGCTGCTCAGTGCAGTGACAGATTGCTGCTCCAAATCAGCAAAGTACTTTGACCCTAGGTCATGCAATGGTATATTCCCATAATCCTCCATAGATATGCTGAAGTAACAGAAAATGGAAACATGTGCATACCTTGGTAAAGCTTGGGAACATATTTTATTGCTACAAGGGTTCCTTCCTCTGGTGTGATGGCTTCCCCAACTACTGATGTTGATGGATGCTCTTCTATGGCTTCATCAGCGCTGGTACCCATCTCCTCCTCCTCATATCTCTCCAGAATGGTGCATGGGATTCTAGATGTCAAGAGATCAAGACTACTTTGCAAAGGTGAAAGTGTTCTTTCTCCTAATGTAAGTGCTTTTGCAGCAAGTGGTGGTGAAGGCTTCTTCTCCTTTGATTTCTTCTTGTCAAAATTTTTTATCAACCTTTGAGTAAAATCTGCAAATGCAGTCACTCTTGCATGACTCAAATGGATGAACCACCAAATGTTTGCTTCACCCTCAAGGTGCAATGCTGTAATCTAAACATCTTATTTCTCTACTACTGGATGTAGGAGGAAAAATGCATCCAACCTCATTCCCTAAGCCCTTACTGTGCATTAGGATGACGTATCAAAGGTAGACAATAGAAATCTATTGCCCTTCTTCCTTCTATTGCTGCAATGTCTCCTTTATTATTTGAGTTTAATGAACTGTGGGAGAGGTATATTCTCCTTGAAATCTCTAGGTTGAGACTTATATTCTGCAAGATACTCACTTAGAATCTCATGATATAAGTGTTCTCCCTCTTTATGCCTCTTGTTTTCAAAAGAAAAGGCCATAGTATGTTTCTTTGGAGCTCTATGCAATACCTGATCTTATTTTTGCTGATAGGAAGTACATGGACCTTCTTCATCTTGAAACTCTAATGTGGTTTCACTTCTTTTCTCCACTTTTCTTTTCTTTACCTCCTTGGTGAGGTCCTTCTAATATATGAAAAGAGATGATATGAAACTCATTCATTCCATCATTCTGATCTCTTTCTCCTTCTCTTCTTTTTCTTATAGCGTATTGGCTGAAACTCACAGGCTGAGCCAAGATTATGCTCTGATACCACTGTAATATTCCCAAATAGGGAAATCGGTAATACATTACACTAAAAATGTATTTTTTAGAGATATATGCGATAAAATTTAAATGTGGCCCATGGATCCAGTCATTTATACATTATAGCAGCCAAATACAAAATGAGATATGAAACAAATCATGGTAGCTTAGTTAAACAAGCCTCCCAAGCCATAATAGTCCAAAAATCATGCAAAAAGAGGGGCTGCAACCATGAATAAAAGATGGAATACCCTAACAGTGTTATTTTATTTCTCCTACAACAATAGTAGGTTTCAAATCAGATCTATAGTTGCTATGTGCATAAAACATTAGATCTATATTAGATCCATGCACTATACAAGCTCCTCTATAGAACCCCCTTGGGGTTTTCAACAAAACACCAAGTACAAATTGTAGATCTGAGATTTAAGGCTGTAGATCTACTAAAATATTTAGATCTGAAAGGTGGATTTGATCTGATATGAACAATAATATTACCTCCTCCAATAGATCTCCAAAGTGAAGGGCAGATCCCCAACACTCAGAAAATCACCTCTCCAATGCTGTGCTGAACCACCCTGCAACTGCTACTTCAGAAATTATGCATATCTGGATCTCTTCTGCACTATAGGGATCAAAATTTGGCCTGTAGACAAGATATGAAAATTAGGCTCAATTCCTTCAATACTTTCCTCCCAATGGAGTAGAAACCTCCTCCACCGAAAATGAGCACTGAAATGGCCTAGATCTGAAGATCTAGTCTCCAATTACTGCAATTTACTGAAACAGAAAAGACCTCAATAGGATTTGCACTGTCAAAGAAAGGTGAAGCTTGACCTTAAGCCAGATAGTGGAAAATATTGTGCAAGACTCCTCCAACAGCTACTCATTGGAAGAGGTGGGATTCCCAATCAAGACACCCAACGCTAAAAAACATTCAATCTCAGCTAAACAGAAAGAGAAAGTATATATCTAAACAGACCATATAATCGGAAATCATAGTCATAAGCTAACCTCATATGGCTGCCATCCTCTTCCTTATAAACAATGTGAGCCTTCTCACCTTGGGTCCCACTCATGAGGGTTTCCACCTTCATACAGTAATCTACCTCCAAAACTGCGTTGTCCCATAATCAATGCCACTCCTCCATAACAATGTTGTTGGATTTGGTCAACCTTGAATTATTATCCATGCAATTCCTCCTTCTATACTCAAGGTGGCTTTATTCTAACTATCTAGACTGATCCATATTTCCACTGGGTTATCTCCATTAATGTTCCACTTCCTCCATACTAGCTTTGTTAACTTGGTCAAACTTGACCTTGTCCACATGCATTAGCCTTTGTTCACACATGAAGGTACTTTATCCAGTTATGAATATGATCCCTTTTCCCATTAAGAGGGATTTTATTGCTGCTAAAAATATTTATGGGCCTCCCTACCCATTTATTCATCTAACTATTTGTTAAGAGAAAAATTAATATTTCGATTAGATCCATGCTAATTTAGGAATATTACAGTCCTCCCCTCCCAAATGTTGCTTGTCCTCAAGCAACTGCAAGGATAGAACTGAAGAGCCTCCTCTCTTCCTCCTGTAGCATCCTCAAGTGATAAGTTCCTCCAAAGAACAAGATGCTCTTTCAACAATATGTCCTCAAGTTGTTCCTCCCATGTGTATAAGTATGCCTTTGGTAAAAAAAATCCAAATGGCTCTCATCATGAAAAAGTGGGATATCCATGGAAACAACGATTTGTGGTCTAGAGGCCTTCTTGAGGCATGGAATATGAAATATATTGGGAATCATCATCCCCATGTGAAGCCTCCATCCCCAAGCTATCATCCACAAAAAATGAGTCACCCTCCAACATGGTAACTCCTGAAACATCTCCTCCACCTTAGGCTCCTGCAAAGAAGGTGGGCTGCATAGCTGAATATGATGGATCAAAATGTCCATCCCACATTGTCTCTCTCTCCACTTATGATAAGTGTAGAGCTGCTGCTGAATATGGGTTGCAATAATGTTGCCTTCATGGAGCAAAAAGGAAATAGGGTCCTCAAAGATCCCCCCTTTGTTTCATGCCCAAATCATCCCATAAAAAATGAATATGACATTGTCATCATATGGAATCAAAATAAGAGAAGTACTGAAGGTTTTACTTGGTGATGGAAGGTACCAACAGTTTCTCAAGTAGTCACAGCGCAGTTTTACCCACTGCAGTTTCAGAATATGATATGGCAAGTTGTCTTCAAACAGTTTGCTAGTTGTGCATGTCCTCTCATCCACTGGTAAATAGTAAATGGCATTGTATATCAACTGAGAATATAGGAAATAGTACAAAACTTGCCCAAATCCATACAATAAATGGCTCTCTCCATCATAGATGTTGGTCCCAAAATGACCATGAAGCCCAAATAGAGGCTTGCCCTCTTGTGGAGCAATGCACTGTATAGAGATGGTAAGAGAATGAAAATGCTGTGTTAGATAGTCAATAAGTGCAAAAACACAATTCTTACCATAGTCTCAGAGTAATACGATAATAAGACCCATGAATGAGCCCTCCATAGTGATATTACATAGTCCCATGAAGAGGAATGAACTATGTGCTGCAAGTAGATCTTTCTTCTTGAAAATCCAAGTCAAGAAGATCATATCATGGTAATAGATGTTTCCATCCACTACTCCATCACTCTCATCTCTTTCATGCCCATCAAGTGCATCACATGTGAAGTGATCCTGGGGACACTCCATCAACAAACCCAAGCTCCCAAGTGACATCGTTGTTGGCCTTACCAATAAGGCTCCTATCATCTCATAGCTCCATTCTTTGACATCCCACAAGTCAAAGCCATCAATCATAATGTTTTCATATATGGGATATTCTTTCCCAAGTGGAAGTACCTCTTAATCCTCCAAGGCTAAGGAGTAGCCACTTTGCACCATGATAGTTCCATCTCCTACTTCTGCAACATCATGCAAAGTATGGGATAAAATCAGCCCATACTCTCTCAAAAACAACCAAAGCAAAAACAACTCTTGTTTCCTCCCCACACCATCACCATATAAATCATGGAGCAACAACATGATAGTTGATATGAAGGATATCACATCACCCCAATACACCTAAAATCCTTTCTGTCGTATGATGTAAGTGCCATGACAAGTTACATCCACCAACCAACTCTTTGAAATAGAATGTTTCATAGGATGAACAAACTCTTTCAAGAGTAACCAACACAGTCTTGCCTCTTACTTCCCAGTGTCATAAATCTGCAAGTGGTTTCCCAACCTCTTGCTCGTCAACATCACCCATCCATCCCATGGTGAGTTTCTATCATCATGTCCAAGAGTGGCATCCCTCCAATGGAGAATACCATCCTTTCGAATCAGATTTATGTCTTTGCATTTCACGGGATGTTGAAATGCAATCTCCTGGAGATCTCCAAATGAAGACCACTCATCAATGACCAAGTTGACCCCATTGAGAAATGAAGTGCTCATCAAGAAATATCCATCATAACAATGGAATACAAGATGTCTCTCATCACCCATTTGCCTATCCTCTACTATGCATGTAGCAAGGTCATTGCAATGCTCCAATAATGGTTGGGCCCCCAACTCATCACTGATGCTCAATGACAACGTTGCTGATCTCCATAATGGTGCATCTATTTTCTTAAGATCATAATCAATGCTAAACACATAGTTCTACATGGCATGGTTCAGGATAATACTCATCCCATCCTCCAAGAATCTACACTTCAACCCCAAGAGTTGTGTGCAGCTCAACAATGATACACTAGGATGACTGTACATCTTCTCCTTGAACAAATCAAGGCTGCTCAGCACAGTGACAGTTTGTTGCTCCAAGTCAGCAAAGTACTTTGACCCTAGGTCATGCAATGTTATATTCCTACAATCCTCCATATGATATGCTGAAGTAACAGAAAATGGAAACATGTGCATACCTTGGTAAAGCTTGGGAACATCTTGTATTGCTACAAGGGTTCCTTCCTCCGGTGTGATGGCTTCCCCAACTACTGATGATGATGGTTGCTCTTCTATGGCTTCATCAGTGCTTATACCAGTATCCTCCTCCTCATGCATCTCCAGAATGGTGCATGGGATTCTAGATGTCAAGAGATCAAGACTACTTTGAAAAGGTGCAAGTGTTCTTTCTCCTAATGTAAGTGCTCTTGTAGCAAGTGGTGGTGAAGGCTTCTTCTCCTCTGATTTCTTCTTGTCAAACTTTTTGATCAACCTTTGAGTAAAATCTATAAATGCAGTCACTCTTGCATGACTCAAATGGATAAACGACCAAATGTTTGCTTCACCCTCAAGTTGCAATGTTGCAATCTCAACATCTTCTTTCTCTACTACTAGATGTAGCAGGAAAAATGCATCCAACCTCATTCCCCAAGCCCTTGCTGTGCATGAGGATGACCCATCAAAGGTAGAAAATAGAAATCTATTGCCCTTCTTCCTTCTATTGCTGCAAGGTCTCCTTTATTCTTTGAGCTGAATGAACTGTGGGAGAGTTAGATTCTCCTTGAAATCTCTAGGTTGAGACTTATATTCTGCAAGATACTCACTTAGAATCTCATGATCTAAGTTTTATCCCTCTCTATGCCTCTTGTTTTCAAAAGAAAAGGCCATAGTATGTTTATTTGGAGCTCTATTCAATACCAAATCTTATTTTTGCTGATAGGAAGTACATGGACCTTTCTCATCTTGAAACCCTAATGTGGTTTCACTTCTTTTCTCCACTTTTCTTTGCTTGACCTCCTTGGTGAGGTCCTTCTTAGATCTGAAAAGAGATGAGATGAAACTCATTCCTTCCATCATTCTAATCTCTTTCTCCTTCTCTTCTTCTTCTTATAGCATATTGGCTGAAACTCATAGGCTGAGCCAAGATTATGCTCTGATACCACTGTAATATTCCCAAATGGGGAAATCAGTAATACATTGCACTAAAAATGAAGTTTTTAGAAATATATGTAATAACAGTTAAATGCAGGCCATGGATCCATTCATTTATACATTATAGTAGCCAAATGAAAAAGGATATCTAAAACAAATCATGGTAGCTTAGTTAAACAAGCCTCCCAAGCCAAAAGAGTCCAAAAAACATGCAAAAAGAGGGGCTGCAACCATGAATAAAAGTCGGAATACCTTGACAGCATTATTTTATTTCTCCTACAACAATAGTAGGTTGTACATCAGATCTAGAGCTGCTATGTGCATAAAACGTTAGATATATATTAGATCCATGCACTATACAAGCTCCTCTATAGAACCCCCTTGTGGTTTTCAGCAAAACACCAAGTACAAATTGTAGATCTGAGATTTAAATCTGCAGATCCACTGAAATATTCAGATCTGAGAGGTGCATTTGATCTGATATGAAAAATAATATTACCTCCTCCAATAGATCTCCAAAGTTAAGGGCAGATCCCCAACACTCAGAAAATCACCTCTCCAATGGTGTGCTGAACCACCCTGCAACTTCTCCTTTAGAAATTAGGTAGATCTAGATCTCTTCTATGATGTAGGGATCAAAATATAGTTGGCCTGTAGCAAAGATATTAAAATGAGGGTTCAATGCTTTCAACATCGTTCTTCCAATGATAGCTATTTCACCTAAAATGAGCATCGAAATGGCCTAGATTCCAAGATCTAGCTCTCCATCACCGGTAAATTACCTAAATAGACAAGTCTCTCAAAACAAAGAGCTACACCGTCAAAGAAAGGTAAGCTGGCTCGTTCTAGGCATTAGGGCCTGAGGTCTAAAATGGGTCAAGGAAATTATGCAACAATAGTGAAAAAATTCATTAAGATTCAAGGATATCACCTTAGAGGAAAACGAAAACCACTTTTCAACCATATTTTCAACTTATCTCCCAAATTTTTTACTCACTTGAGTGGAGAGCCGGATGCGGAATCGACCCCCATCCAAGGAGTACTATACATACTTTCGATGGGTCATACCACACGAAAATGAGAAATACATAAAAAAACGCATTTTACAATTACGTTTTTTATGTATTTTCATTTTCGTGTAGAAGAGTTCGTACGAAAGTATGCAATACGGGTACCTTGGATGAGGAATTCGTAGATTCAATGAGACCCTAATTTTAAATTTGAGTAAAAATTGGGAGATAAGTTTAAAACACGAGTTGAAAAGTAGTTTTATTATTTTATTATTTTTTAACATTTTTGTATTTTTTTTACTCTGTAAAATGGTGAATCATCCATTATGGATGACATCATCATCTTGAATCCCATTGGTTGTTACAAAGTTTATTTTTGGTTAACATTTTTCTTATGAGGCCCATTTTAGACCTCAAAATTTCTAATGACAATATGGCAAAAGACTCTCCAAGAGCTACTCAATGGAAGAGGATTCTATCGCATACCCTAATGCTGTACGAATATTCAATTTTCAAACTTAAACAACAAGAGAAAGTATATGCATAAACAGTACCACATAATAAGAAAATCATAATCATAAGCTAACCTCATATGGCTTCAACTTTCCTTATAAACAATGTGAGCCTCTCAAACCTTGGTCCCACTCATTAGGTTTCCACCCCCATGTAGTTAATCTCCTTCAAAACTATATTGTCCTATCATCAATGCTATCGTATAATAACACATGATTTGGTCAACTCTTGACTTATTTCTTCTGCAAATGCCTCCTTCCATACCTAAGGTGGCTTTATTCTAACGGTCTACACTGATTCATATCATGGCTGGTTATTCTGTTTGAAGGTTCCACTTTCCATACTAGCTTTGTTTACTTGGTCAAACTTGACTTTGTCCACATGCATTAACCTTTGTTGACATAACAAGGTACTTTCGATTCAGCTATGAATATGATCTCCCTTCTCGCTAAGAGGGATTTTACCATCGCTAAAAATATTTATGGTCCTCTTACCTACTTATTCATCTAATGCGAAGCGTTAAGAGAAAATTGGGGATCCGAATTAGCTGCATGCTAACTTAGGAATATTACAAATGTTGTGTAATGTTGTGCAGCAACGCGCATACATGTGTGTCGTGTACATGTACACATGTATGTATGCTTTATATATGTATATGTATGTATGTGTGTGCGTGTATATTTATGTGTGTACACATTGTCTGTGTGTGCGTGGATACACACACACACACACACACGAAAGTATGTATGTTGTGTGTGTGTGTGTGTATATACTGTGTATGTATAAACGTGTATACGTGTGTGTGTGCATGCGCGCACACACACACATACCATGCGTATGTATATGCATGATGTTGCCGTGCACGTGCATGTGTATTCATTGTGTTGTACTTGTATATGTATATATATGTGTTGTGTTATGTAGGCACATGTATTGTGTTGTGTATTGTACACGAAGTGTATGTGTATGTGTTGTATGTTGTGTAGGTATATATTGTGTTGCATTGTACATGTGTGTAGGGTGTATGTACGTATGCCGTGTGAGTGCGTGTATTGTATGGTGTTTTATGTCATGTGTGTGTATGTGTTGGGGATGTACATTGTGTGTAAGGGTATGACCGAAGAGAAGCAAAGCAGACTGGGTGCCTGCTCGGGTATGGCAACCAATCCGTGTGTGTGCGAGTAAAGAGTGAAGAGCGGGAAGTAAGGACCGATGAATGGATAAGTATCAAGTATTTTATTCTCGCCGATGCATGTGATTTGTGATGATTACATGTTATCTATGATTCTAGTTTATGATGCGGGTACATGTGATTTAGGATTTTTGATCTACGATGGTTGTGTTTTGATAGCTAACCTTTGATGTGATATGTTTATATGTGATGAGTGATCAGAAGATCCTAGTTTGACTTGTTTGTGACGGAAGCAAACATAATTGCAAGTGCACCTTGTTGTTAACGCAGCTACCAAATGAGGTATGATGTGACTTTATTTCAACTTTATTTTTAATCTAATAGAAATGTGCCTTTATCACAGAAGCATGGAAAATGCAATTGAATGGTTGAAACCTGATCGTAAGCATTAGCAGCACAAAGGAATTTAAAGTAGCACAGCATCATGTCAATGAGATTCAAGCAACGAGGACCATTGTGGGACACTCGTGCCCAATAGTGTCCAGTAGATTTCCATGAGCAATGTTAAGGATCGGTACGATGGCTTCTGAGCGGCATATGCCTTGGTTTTTAGCATCTTTCCGTGTGAGGAAAGCACTTGCACAAGGGATGGATCACTCGAGGATAGATGCCCGAGTGGAAACTTGGAAGCGTGAGTGACTTTGCATGAAAGGGGGTTACCGGATTTCCCGAGGGCATGTATGCAGGCGAGGAAGAGGATGGATTTGTTTTGGTCATTAAAATTTCCACTTGTGTGCATGTGGGGAGTGCTGCCCTGAAAAAATGAGTCGATAGCTGCATCTGAGCATACAATAAGCGGAAACATTGTAGTCTGCAACCAGACATTGGATGCAAATTTTACTTGGCACAAACTACGGACATCACGGGAAGGAGTTGAATCCTAGTGCACAAATTCTGAGGTGGATATGAGAGCCTTTGGATCTCCACTTTGTTTCGATCCGGCATCGTATCCTTTTATTTATTGTAGGTTAGAGATATATATGTGATATTATTGTAAATACTACTATTGAGGTTGGTTTACAGATCCTAATAGTATGGTTATTTTTCTATTTGAAGAAAATGTGTTTAAGTATATGTAGTTTTTATTGTAAATATCATAGTGGGTTATGTTATAAAGCTCCCGAGTAAACGACATGATTGTCATGTTTTAGTAGATGGCTCACCGTAAATACACTGATGATATGTGTAAAGCTCCACGAAGTATGTTTTGTTTTCAGTGGTCTCATGCAGGTTATAGGTGTCGTCGCCTACCAAGGATGGTGTTTCAAGGGGGATAGTTCTTTCACAGCCCTAGTTAAAAATACATGTAAAAAATACTAAGATTGACAAATTGAAGGGATGTGTATTCCAAGGTCGAATGGTGGGAAAAACATCCCACCAGCATATGTTCGCTCTCAGCCTAGTATGGCTAAAGGAAATTGGAAAAGGAAATGGCTAAGGCAGAATGAGAGGCAAGTAGTATTTTGTACACATTTATTTATGAAAATCATCGAAAACAAGGAGAAAAGGAAGGTGAAAGGTCACATGGTTCATGTGAGGAGGAAAATAGAAGAAAATAAAGGCCTCATTGATAGAAAGGTTTCTAAGTGACCAGTTGATCACGCTACTCATACCTTATGGCTCTCTCTCTCTCTCTCTCTCTCTCTCCTCTCTCTCTCACTCTTTCGGACAAAGCAATAGAAGTTTCTCGGAGAGAATTTTGGAGATCGTAGCGAAAAAAGGCAAGAAAATGGGAAAGGAGGAGAAGCAAAGCAGGAAGGACAGCGAATTAAGCAACTACAACAAGATTCTTGCAGGTATCACTCCATGTAAGTATTTCCTTACTAGATACTGACTATGCATGGTATTTAATGTGGTTGCTTTATGTCTTGGCATGGGTTTTCTGGTGTGATGAGTGTTACCGGCCCAACCTTCACGTTCTGGGATATCCACGTGCTCGAAGTTCTCATACTTTAAAGGCTGAGTTGGATTTTTCGAATATGAGTGAGGTGTATTCTACGAAATGACAAAAAAATGGCCTAGTGGCCCTTGAACTGAAACGATGGATCATGATAAAAGCCATCGGCTCGAAGCAACCGCTAGAACCAGGCCACCGCATCACAATAAAACCATTGGCCTAGTAACCCTTGGAACCGTACCATGGGTTGTGGTAAATCCACAAGTGTGCAGCAGGCCGAGGAATCTTTCGACCTATGAATGGCGAGATATACGTGCGAAACTCTAGAGGTGGCTTCTTACCTCTGTTTAGGGCCTAGTGATCCGGGATGGATTGTGGTAAATATTGAGAGGTGGATTACTCTCCAGTTTGGGAAAACCGTCGACCGGTGGTGTATGGTAAAAGCCTAGAGAGTATGTCTCAAAGCTTTGGGGCTCAGATGATTCAGATTCATACTGTGCTCTGCGGTAAAAGACTGAAGATTAGGAGATGGGAAGAAATTCCTCGCGGTGCGCGAGAGAGAACTCGTTAACATTCATGCTTGTTTAGTTATTTTTGGGTCGGATAGTGAGTCCTACATTCATGCTGCTTTGAATATGGCAAGTGATTGAACGAAGAGAGATTTGGCTCGTTAGAAATATTTGGTCAGATTGGAATGTGGATGTCCCATATCTAGTTGGTTTTTACATCCGGTAATGAAGAACTCATTCCTTTTGTATTTGTGTATGCAAATGTATTGGATTTATTATGTGGATTCTATTGTTGTTGCATCCACTATATTTCCATTGTTATTATGTTGGTTATAAGCATGTATTTTACTCGGTGATGATGTATGGTTCTATCCATGTTTTTTACCGTAAATGAATGCACAATGTATATATGGTCAAATAAATTGTATTTCAGCCCACGATGTAAGTGAGCACGCTTTAAACGTGTATGCTTTTCACATAAGTATGAGACCCCTATGCTTTAAATCCATTGCTTTACACCGTAGGTCATGTTTTGTGACATGTTTGAAAAATGACCGCCGTGGCTAGGAGGGGGTCCATATGAGTTCTTGTTGATGTGATGATTGCATGGTGTATCATTTTTCCTATTGTTATTTATTAACTCATAGTTTTCCTTATGAGATTTATAGGTAGTGACTTGGGCTCACGGCTTTAAAAAGTGTCTCAAATCCAGCAGCCACGAGGCACCTAGCCAGCATTTCGGGTCCCAGCCGCTGGCATGCGATGTGCCTGTGACTACAGCCTCCTAACCCTTAAAATTAAGTGTTAAGGCACAACGACTATGGCTTAAAGGCGAGAAAGAAATGTCGGTGTGACCCGTGGGGATAGAGGGCTCGAATGGTTGGGATACTCCCGGTGTTTTAGCGATTACGTACAAGGTATGTATGTTTTTTTTCCATTAGTTCCACTTCTATAAGGTCATATAGGAGTTTGAATCTCATTATAGTAGCCTCTCATCACATATTTACCCCGATTGGCCGATTACTTGGGCAGATGTGGGAAGGGGGTGTTACACATCCCAATGACTGCGGTGAGTCATGGTATTTTGTGGACACTTTTGGTCCACTACCATATGTCCCATCGTTTTAGTTTCTCACACCATTTGTAGGTTATCCCCATCTGTCCAAACCATATCTAATCCTAGGAGCCTTATCTACGCCAAATTTGGGTGGCATGTTGCATTTTTTTCCTCCTCGCCAACCCTTATCCTTTTGTGTTAGCTCCTAGACCTGTGACTCACACCCCACTAGATGTGGATAGTTCACTAACCTTCAATAATTCTTTTGGTTGGAATGCACTTCTAAATTCAACCCCACCTCCACCACAACGTGGGGTCATGTTTCCGCACTTATTCAATAGTTTGGGGGCATTCCTGCGCAATGGTATAACAAGGTATTTCTTTGATAGATTCTATTCATGTTGGTTGATATCCTATTATTTCCTAGTCCCATTATCATAAAAGGTGGTATTCCTACACTTAACCCATGTTATGTGGCTAGTAGTGTCCTATATCCTAGGCATGTTGCATCTCCTTGGGGATTTCCGACCCAACCAAAAAATTACTATTGGAGGCAACCTCTATCTCGAGTGTAACTAGTTTACTCTGGGTAACATCCTTAGGCTAGAATTCCATATGGCCTACCACTTTATACGACTCCACCTCCACCATAAGGGAATTAATATCAACAACACATGTTTACCCTTCACCCGAAACCAATTGATGGTTGGACATTACGTTCTTTAGGTCACCCCTAGTTTTCCCTAGTCGATCTCCATGGCGCCTACTCCATTACCAATTTTGGCTACCTCTCAACATCCTAAACCTAAACAAGTTAACCAACGACACCATCAACCACAAATTGTTGTGAATTGTGACCGCACAAAATACCTATAGACATTTTTCGATGTTTGAAGGCAAGTAAGGAGATGGCCCGTTGACACATAGTCACTACATACCATATTTGATGTGTTTCCAATTACATAATTTATGATGGTGTCACGGATCGTACTCTTCCTTCATACCTTGATTGGTTATGCTGCTAAGTGGTACATTGAGTTGCCATGCACCTCGATTAATAATTTTAACTCCCTTACCATGATTTTTCTCAAAAAATTTCAGCTACCAATCCATTATGAAACTAGAACAAAATTACTAATTATGTTGCGCTAGAATACGCCACCCATATCTTTTATCATTTCCATGAATGGAGAAGAAGGTGGAGGTTAGTAAAGGGACCCATTACATACTACCTACTTTCCAATTGGTTTTGTAAATCACTTTTACCTACCATCATGAAGGACGTTTCCATGTCCGGAGAAAACACTCGAATATCAAGTCATTAGACGTGCCCAACATCTTGATCTTATCTATTCACTATTGGGCACCTCTTTAAGACTTGATCCCTAATGCTCCCTAAATTTTGAATGGTCCTACTACTCAAAGAACCTAGTCCACATGTCGATGATCTCTATTGGTGGTATGATCACAACTCGTTGTAAACCAATTGAGTGGGAAATCCACTTAGCTATTCATTAATACAACTCTCACCCTCAACCACAACAACCCTACATTTGTTGTCCCTCCCGTTGCTGCAATCAATTGCAAGAAATCTACCCAATCAACCAATGGTAAAAAAAATAAAAATAAGAATAAATTTTATCCTTCCGAGGAGCAAGAAATTGAGTTAAAAGCGACCCAACTCGAAAAGCTACTACCGCTACCAAAATTAGAAAAGAGAAAGTGGTTAAGGTTCCTGCAATATTTTTGCTAAGGACCATTTAACTTACAAATTTCCTTGTTTATAGAAATGTAATGATATTCTTGCACATAAATATTCTAGGACCCTTGATGTCCTTAATAACCCTTTCCTTCCCAACAACAACATAGTAGCAAAAAAAGAACCCACCCCACCCCCACAGGGGGTAATGACTGATTCTCATCTCCCTCATTTTAGAGAAGGATCGTCGACGTGATATTATTTTAAGGCAATTTATTTAGAAACCATATCCAAGAACTATGGGACTCCTATCCCCGACTCCTTGGACCCCTCATCAAGATCCACCCCACATCGTCCTAATGATTTACATATTGAGAGGCCCATTTTAGACCCTATGATTTGCCCCCCAAAAGGGACACTTCATTGTACTACACACAATCTGTCTACTTGCACTACACAAAACTAGAATATCGTAAAAGACATTGCACATGTGCCTTGTGCCATGTCTTCTCTCAAAGTCTTACAAATTTCTTTCGTACCCAAAGTGGATGGATTTGATTACAACCATAGGGGGAGTTGAATCTCACGATTCCAGTTTAGTTTTTCTTTGACATGGAAAAAAAGTGAACCTCACCTATCCCATCAACTTTCATTCCAAGTGTAGGTTAATGTGAAGGACAAATCCATTCACCTTACTGTCGTTGACGAAGGTGCATCTACTTATGTGATGGCTACTTCTTGTTGGCTCACCGTGGGTTCACCCACTCTCACTTTACCATCATACTCCCTTAAATATTTTGATGGCCACAATTTCATCCCTAATATATATTGTTATATATAAAATTCACTTCTACAGTAAAAAAACTAAACTCCTTAGATCTAGTGGTATGATCTAGAAACATTAGAAGGAAAAAATATCTATGTTTCCTTAAAGAGATTAAAACACGTAAAAGTGACCTACCTGGAATTTGTAGTAAGTCCTCCTCTTTCTTTCTTGTAAGCTCCAAATGCTATAAATGTAACTTTCGCAACAATGACTAAAACAAGTAAGATAACTACAATATCCACATAGCATAAACTAATGTCTTTAATAAATGATTCAAATGGCATTGAAACACGTAAGAATCAAAATGACACAAGTATAGGAAAACATAGTTCTTTTTTGTATTAATAAATGAATGAGATAATTACAAACATTTATAGATGATGATCCAGGTGGATATTGGTGGCCACCCACCTATTCCACTTGGGGCCCCACCATTTTTTTCTTTCAATTTTTCCAGCTTTCCTTAATTATAGCACAAGCTTTACTATTTTTAATGAGTTTTTCGGGTCCTAAAATTCAGAGATGTTTTGAGGCCATAAACAATTTTTACTGGGAAATTCGGGAGCAACATGGGTCATAAACTGATGTTTCTCACTCAAAAGTTGTATTCCTTAGATATATATTTCTAACTGAGGTATTGAGCACGTCAAACACGAGATCGTATGCTAAGGTTACGTCCCAGGAAGTTGATGTACCAATTTACCAAAACGGCGCCCATAGTTTTTGCGCTTCATATCCTAGGGTTAGGTTTTTTTTGATTTTTTATCCATTTTTTTCTCAATAATAAATAGGCCCTTGAGCCTCATTATAACACAATTCGTGAGGCATGTAGCCACCACATCTCTTCTCGTAGATAAGCTACGAAAGTGTTCTAGCTAGTTTGTTTCCATTATGTCCGTAAACAAATTTCGCTTCTTTGATATTAATGAAATGAAGTGTTATTTCTACACGAATTTATGTATTTATGGTTATATGTTTATTACGTTTGTGTTCTCGCATAAATCGGATCGGTGGTATCGTAGCGGTTTGCTCTTTCTCGATCCTTCTTTGCATGTTTCCAACGAGGTCGGGGTATAAGGAGTTAGGGCTCAACTCGGGTTTTAACCTATGCAAGATCAGCCTCACAAACCCTCGGCTAGCTCACCCATGGGGGATGAAAAAAATATGAGGGAGCAGGAGATCCTATTAAAATATTGCTAGAGGAGGCCCTCAAAAACAAAGGAACGTGATGATGGATAAATTTTCCCCGAGATCCTTCAACGATCGCCCACCGCGACAGCATTCTGCATCCAACAACCACTCGGGAGGCACAACTCCTTTTAAGGTACAATTAAAATTTTACATTCCCATATTTGAGGGCCAAATATATGAAAGCACTTTAGATAGATGGTTGAATCTATTAGAAGGATATTTCTCGATTTCATTAATATTTTGACTGGGAGAAGATTATTTTTTCACTCTAAAATCTACCCCCCCATGTCAAGGACTGGTGGGAAACCTCATCGTGAGAATGTAATATTTATAAATTAGCATGCGAGCTAATAGGAATATTGATTTTTTCTTTTAGCACCAAGTAGATGAATAAATGGGGAAAGAGACCCATACTTATTGTTATCACCCAATAAATTGTATGTCTACACTATTTTTGTTCATAGTTTCAAGTAGGTTTAAAGTCAATTTTGTCTTGATAAAGGGTAGGTCATAGTTTATTTAGTTTCAAAGGTCATTTTTCAAGTTCAAATAAACTTCTTTAGATTCATTCCATGATAAAAATGTCATATCATTCGACCTAGAGCTCATGTCATTAATTTTCGATTTGAAATTCTATGATTAGCCACAAATCTACGAGTTTGTAGAGCGGTCGATTCAAAAAAATGGGAATTTCACTATGAAAGCGCTAGCTTTGCGTAGCGCAAAGTGTGAAAAATACACTATGTGCGCTACGAAAGCACGTATTCTTAGATTCATGTCAAGAAATTCGGGATTTGTTAGAAATCCGTTAAGAAATGATAAGGTAATGTTATGGTGAGTTAGTGAGAGGTCATATCCAAAGTACTTACCCATTTCAGATACATCATCATCATGATAGAGGTTTCATTCAATTGTAAAAAGGGATTTTAAATTCGAAAAATTTGTTTAGTTCAATTATTCTATTTTTTTTGCCCCCACTCAACTTTGTTAAAGCTCTAAACATTAGATTTAAGCCCGTGGTTGTTCTATACCAAGGTTATCATCATACTCAATCAAGTGAGGCTTTTCATTCATATTCAAGCGACACTCGTTCCATTTTCTCAAAGTGAGGCAGGTTCTACAAGTTACGAAAAAAGCATGGTCGAAGAGAAAAAAGAATCACATAGGAGGACATTGTTTAAGATTTGAACTTGAAAGTATGAGGGTTTTAGCTGAATATTCAACGATAATGGATGCTTTCAAGAAAACAGGGTTGTTTAAAGTTCTGTAAAAAGTTACAAGGTGGGCATATTCGGTGTCCAAAGAATTTGCACTTCATTTCAGTGGAACAAGCACAAAGGTCGAATGTTAAACATAGGAGTCATACCACGAGATCATAGCTATGGTACGTGAAATAACAAGAGGTCAAGAATATTGGTTTAAGGGCTTTAGGTTTGATATGGAAGCATGCAAGATATTTATGAAAAGCAGTAATATGCAAACATGGACCTCAACAATGCAATTCTCGAAATTGTATCAAAGATAACTATGCCAAAATGTTGTTCAATATCTAAAGATACTTCACATGTGAAGGTAGGTACCACAAAGTCTAGACTTATCACTTCAAATTTCGTTACATTTCACAAGTATGATATCACCTGGATTTACCATTTTTCTTATATAGAAGTCTTGCCAAAATGGTCGACAAAGTTCGGATGAAATCCGATGGGTCGTGAAACATCCTTGTTTCACCATGGGTTGATTAAATTATTAGTTTTGAATGAGCTTCATAAAATAAATGGGGGACTGGTCCTCCTTTTTGTTTATGAGTGGTTTTGATATGGAAGCTCTAACTCCAGACTAAAAACACTAAGACAAAGGGAAGACAAACTCGTGATGAAAAATGAAGGTTAAATTTGATGAAGAATATATTTTCAGTGGTTATTTTGTTGTAGGATTTGAAAAAATATCACTGTCCTTAAGTTTGAGTATCCCCTTATCACAAATTAAAAAAAAATCAAAAAAGCGCTTACATAGCGCTTTCGTAGCACATGACATCGCAAATTTGATGAAATGCGCTATGAAATTGTCGAAGCAAAGTCAGTTTCATCATTTTTCATAGCAAATTTTGAAGGAATTTTTTGTGAGTTTGGTTTTGAAACTTCTTGTGGGAATGTTTCAAGTGAAGATAAAGGCTATCATGAAAGAAAAAGATTGAAAATTATTGAAGAAAGGAGCTAAAACCCCGCGCTATGAAAGCTGTGATGCTTTCGTAGCGCAAGTCCGTTTTAGTTTTTTACACAATTCGAAACTAAATTTTTGAACAGCTGGCATAGGAAGAGGATATATGCACATGTTCTAATTTTATACAATAGATGGCATCAAAATTATGGTGTATAAAGGGGTCGAATGTATCAGACAGTCAAAGTGTATGAAAAGCCTAAAAGGAAGGAGACAGTTTCCTAGAACATAGGAGAACAACATCATCGACATCATATTCACATCAATATTGGGAATCATCATCCAAATTCGACTTCATGGAAAATAAAGTGTCATAAGATGTAATGAAGACTAGATAAGGTTGTTAGGAAGGAAATTAAGGAGTTTTTAGTCCTATTTGTAATAGGATCTGCTCTTTTAGGGTTCTAGTCTGTCAATTTGTAGTAAATATCATGTTTCCCGATTATGAAAGGTGTCAAACACTATGAATTCAATGTATTTAGTGGAGGATAAGAGAATCATATATTGTAAATGATCTATAAAGAGTACGAGGTCAAAATACGAGAGGGTTGGACATTTTGTTAGCAAAAAATATTGTGTTTTGTAATTGATTGTTTATAGCTTAATACGTAGTTTCTACTTAGACAACTCAAGATTCATGAGGAGTTCTTGTATGTTCTTGTTTTGATGGCATCTTATAAATATTCCATTGTAGTGGTGTTTACTTATGATACTCATAATTCACCAATGATGCTTTGACTTCCTTCATAGATAAAGCCGAATGTGTGTTTCACTATTCTACATTTTTATTCACGACTTTGAACTCGAATGCCTTGACGTCCATGCTAGGTAGATTGTTTTGGTTTTGCTGAAATTATCATGACTCCATAAGCCCAATGAATCCTTGCTAATGTGATTTACAACCGAGTTATATCATTTATATTTTTTTACCTCCTATACGAGTTTAGCCATCTACTTATTTATCAAAAATCATAAACCATTGAGAGAGCCCTCTCGAGTTGAGGAGGCTAAGCCTCGGCTAAAATATTGATGCCGAAACAGGTTACACAAAGTTTACTTGATGAGCAGCCCATCGAGCCTGATTTTGTGATAACACTTATCTTGAATAAGCATAAAATCCCTCTTGATGTGAAAAGGGATCATAATAATAATTGGATCTAGCACTCTCATGTGTGAACAAGGCATAATGAATGTGGACAAAGTCAAGTTTGACTAAGTCAACATCATTAATGTGGGAGGAGTAGATCATTAATAAAGACAACTCAATATGAATGAGGATCGGTTTGGAAAACTATAGAAGAGCTGGATTGAAGACCCTTAGGTGTGAAAAGGGCTAAAGCGAGTTGAAGAGGTCAACCTCGACCAAATCAAACAACATTGTTATGGAGGAGTGGCATTGATGAAGGTACAACGTAGTTTTGGAGTGAGATTGATTGTGTGATGGTGGAAACCCTAGTGAGTGGGACCCAAGGTGAGAAGCCTCACATTGTTTATAAGGAAGAGGATGGAAACCATATGGGGTTAGCTTATGAATTATATTTTTATATGTTAGTTTAGACCTTTTCTCTTCGGTGGTTTAGCTAAGATTGTTGGTGTTGTTTAGCACTTAGTATTCCTATTTAGGAATTCCATCTCTTCCCTTTGAGTAGCTCTTGGGAGAGACTCTGATCTATCATTCCACATATCCGACATTGGGGCCAAGCTCCAGCTCTTCGGCTACGATGTAGTTTCACGCGAATATTGTGTTGTGTTGCAGGGGTGTTGTAGTGGAGGGTTGAGAAACCCACTTTTTGAGTTGATTTTTCATAGGAGGAAGGTACTTACTTATTTTTGGAGATGATTTTTGAGGGTTCCCGAGATTATTTCAGATGTTTGGAGTACGCCAATCTATTTCCATCACCTAGAGCGTAATTTCATTCTACAATTGTGTTATTTCGGAGGTAGCTTCAACGGGGATCTTGTGGTTCTTTTTGAGAGCTTTCCTGTGGGATTGAAGGGTTCATCCTTTCATTGGAGGAGATCTTGGAGCAGATCTGCATCAGATCTATATTATTTCAGCCTTCTATACTCCCTATGCTTTAGTTTGCAGTGATTCTTCTATCTTAGTGTTGTATATCACCATTTGTATTTGGGTTTATTCCTAGAAACCCTTCACGGGTTCTCTTGGATTTGTAAAAAGGAGACTAGATCTCGGTTTAGGGCCATATTGATTAATATAACATCGGATATATTTTTTATCTACCATTTCTATGTATAAACCCTCATTAGATTGTCTGTCTCTTTATGCGGTAATTTTATGTCACGAGTAGTTTTGGGGTTTCAACATTTTTGAGCTATACTAGGTGTGGGAGGCTTGTTTACCTCACCTAAGTTGATTTGTTTCACGATCTCCTCTTGGATTTAGATGTTAAATTTTCATATCTAAGGGATCCAAGTGTTGATTTTGATTTTTATAGCACATATTTTTTGAAAATGTGTTTTTTTATGCACGCATTAGCTGAGCATTCCCATTTTGAGATATTATAGTGGTATTAGAGCATGATCTTTGGCTCAAACTGTGAACTTCAAGCCAAGATGCTATAAGAAGAAGAAGATATCTAAAATGGTGAAAGGAATGAGCTTGGTCTCATCACTTTTTAGATCTATGAAGAACCTCTCCAAGGAGGTTAAACGAGAAGAAGAGAAGAAAAGCATTGAAAATTCTAGAGGGTTTCTAGAAGAGGAAGGGCCATGTAATTCCTATTCTTAAAGGAAAGAACCAATGCTCGGAAAGCTCCAAATAATTACACCTTTCCTTTCCCTTTTGAGGAAGAAGACAAGAGGCATGGAGATGGAGGGCACTTGGAACATGAGATCCTAAGTGGATACCTTGCATAATATAAGTCTCAACCTAGGGCTTTGAAGGGAGACTCGCCTTTTCCCTCGCTTTACTCGACTTGACGAAGAAAGGAGGCCCTACAAAGGCAATAGGAGAATGAGAGGAAATATATTTCTATTGTCTACTTTTGATGGATCATCCACATGTACAACAAAGGCTTGGGTGATGAAGCTAGATGCATTCTTCCTACCACATCCGGTGGTATAAAGAGAGGTTGTTGAGATCTTAGCACCCTTGCACTGGAGGGTAAAGAAAGAACTTGGTGGTTCAGCCATATGAGTCATGCAAGAGTGAATACTTTTGCAGATTTCACTAAAAGGGTGATCAAAATATTTGTTAAGAAGATATCGGAGGGGGAGGAGCCCTCACCACCACTTGAGGAAACTTGTACCCAGTCACGACACAACTATGGAGGAGCAGCCCATCATCCTCAAGAGTTGGGGAAGCCAAAACATTGGGAGGAGGAACCCTTACAACCATACAAGTTGTTCCCAAGCTTCACCAAGGTATGCATGAATTTCCACTTTTTTTTTATTTCATCAAATCTTATGAAGGGTTGTGGAAATCTGCCTTTTCATGACCAAGGATCAAAACATATTGTTGATTTGGAGCAGCGGACTTGACATCTGCTCTATACAGACTTTGATTTTTTTCAAGGAAGGGATAAAAAATCATCCTAATGAGTCATTATTGAGTCTTTACACAACACTTGGGGGTTGGGGTGTGGACTTGTGGAGGATAGGATGAGATTTTTCCTAAACAATCTAATGCGAGAACTCTATGTTTAGGATTGAGCTTGAGCATGGGACAACAAATACACCATTGAGGAGGTTAACAATGCTTGTCATTAGGGCAGAAGTGAGGAGTTGAGACCTAGCTATCATTAGAGCATTCTAATGAACATTACATTGTATGACATTGGATGAGCAGATGATCAATGAGATACACTTTGTCTTTCATCATTGTGATGGATCTATTGGGATGAGCATTATGCAGGCCTATGATGAGAGCTTTTGCCTTCAACATACTTGGATCCTTATGGATTCAATATGATCATTGGTGTGGGGTCTTCTCTAGGAGATCTCCAAGAGGTTTCATTTCAACATCCCATGAAATGAAAAAAGTAGAAATCTGATTTGGGAGGATGGTAGTCTTCATTGGAGGAGTACCAAGGTGGAACATGATAGAGACATCCACATGGGGGATGAATGGGTGTGGATGGTGAGAAAGAGGTTGGTGAGCCACTTGTATATTTATAACACGAGGGCAGCAAGAGGCATGGCTGCGTTGGCTACTCTTGAAAGAGTTTGGCCATCATGTGATATATCCTTATCCAAAAGGGCATGTGGGTGGAGGAAACTTAGCGAGGACACTTGCATCATATGGCAGCAAAGAGTTTGGGTGCATTGTGTTGATATGATCTCCTTCATGTAAATCAACATATTTTCACCACATAATTTGTATGATGGAGGTGTGAGGGGCAGCAAGAGTTCTTGTTGCTATGGCTACTCTTGGGAGAGTATGGGCAGAATTTTTCTCCATACTTATCATGATATTTTTGGAGAAAGGGGTGGCACATTCAAAGTGCAAAGAGTCTACCCTTCAGCATTGGAGGGCTTCCACATATGAAGAAGATTCCCCCACATAGAAGCATGATGGTGGTCACTTTTGGCATGTGGAATTTCAAAGGAAGGAGTCATGGAGTGACAAGAGCCTTATCACTAAGGCCAACAACGTTGTCACTTGGGAGTATGTTTTCTATTGATGGAGTGTTCCAAAGGGGAGTATGCATCCCTTCATTTTGCAGAATTTTATGAGGATACTCTCATGGGAGGACTCATCCATGGACCTCACTTTCAGCCTACTCATTATGCATGGTAGGAAATGCATTATTGTACTTATTATTCATTTCAATGAGTATTTGCATTATATCACCATCTATGAATAGTGCGATTGATCCACAAGAGGGCAAGATTATTTTTGGGTTTCATGGTCATTCTAGGACCAAAAATTATGATGATAACCCTTATCTACATGACTTTGTGCAAGTGTGTTGTTATTTTTATGATGCTCAGTCTGATATATATTGTCTGCTTACTAACACATAGTAGATGGGAAAAACATGCACAACTAGTAACTTGTTGGAGGACAACTTTCCACATGATGTTCTAAAATAGCGGTTGGAAGACTAGCTCGTATCCACTTGAGAAACCATTGGTATCATCCAAAATTTCACCTAACCTCTAGCATTTTTCTGATTTGGATGCCATATGGTGATGATGTGCTGTTCATTTTTGTATGGAATTGTTTAGGCCAACATGATTTATGGCATTAGAGAGAGGATATTTGAAGATCCAATCTTGTTCTTGCCACTTGAGGGCAACCTTATTGTAGCCCAAGATCAACGGATAATCTACACTTATCATGAGTGGAGAGGGGAGACAACATGGGGTAGGCCATTTTTGTCTACCATGTTCAATTATTCAGACCCACCTACATTGCGGGGAGCCAAAGGTGGAGGAGATTCATCATGAGTTACCATTCGAAAGGGTGGCTCATTTTGTATGGATGATAGCTTGGGGATGGGAGATTCACATGGGGGATGATAAATCCCAATACATATCAGATCTCATGCCTCAAGGAGGCCTCTAGTCAACACATTGTTTCCTCCATGGGTATTCTACGTCTTCGTGGGGATAACTCTTTGGGATGGTCACCAAAAGCTAAATTGCATACTTGGGAGGGGAAATTTGGAGATGTATTAATGAGACATCATCTTGTTCCTTGGAGTAATTTAACATATGATGATCTGAAAATTGAAGTACTTGAAAATGTGTGCAAGGTATCCATTTTCTTTAATTAGATGTGTGCAAAATTATCCATGTCTAGTGATTAAACAAACTGTTTTTGGTAATTGTTTATGAATTTATGTGTGAAGGAAAGTTAATTTAATTTGTTGTTTAACATATTAAATCAGAAATGTACAACAAGATAACTTCAAAGATAGCACGACACAAATTTTTGATGAGTATTTCACCCCTCCTAGGCTACGTCCGATGGATCAAGCCTCCCAAAATGAGCTTGTCCTCTTGTATTAAAAATGCTCCAAAATGCTAATAAAAGTTTTAAAGTGTCTCAATAGACAAATATGAATGCAAATACTGATTCAAAAGACATGAAAAAGCTAATAATTCCTTTCCAAATTCACTAAACAATGAAGAATTACCATAAACAATGATTTCTTCAACAATGCTCTGATGGCTCTTTGAACTCCTATGAATATTTTTGGGCTATAGGAGTCCTAAAACAGGTCTGAAACCTCTTCCATTAGGTTCAAAAGGTCTAAATTAGCTGAAAATGATCTTTGGTTCAACTCAAAGCAGAGGTACAACTCAAAACAGCTCCATTTCCCCTAATGGCCCTAGATGGCTCCGAAAACTCTCCCTGAAGCTTTTTGGGCTCGAAAGTATTCAAACAGCTTCTGAAACCTCTTCCATTAGGTTCAAAATGTGGAAAATAGTAGAAAATGGTCTTTGGTTCACCTTAAATAGAAAGGTACAACTCAATACATATCCATTTCCCAATGGCCTCTGATGGCTCAAAAGCTTCCTTGAAGCTAAAATGGCTCTAGAATGCTTGAAAATAGTCAAAAATTAATTTTGTTTTACCACAAATGGTTAAGCATAGCCCAAAAGCAGTTCCAACTCCCTCTTGGCCCTCATGGCTCTCATTGCTTCCCTGAAGCAAAGGGGGCTAAAGATCAACTATAATGGCTCTACAACCTATTCCAATGGCTCCATAATCCTCCGAATACCCAAAATAAAAAAATAAAAAAAATTGTCCAAAAAGGTTATGAATGGAGAATTTATCCTCAAAACAATATTTTCCGTAATGTTAATTAAAAATCCCACTAAATGTGGGAGAACTGGAGTTAACCGTACTAAATTTGGCACTAAGGCTTGATTTGGTGGAACTCACCCAAATAAGGTGGAACCACTAGCAGTCAAATTAAATGTTTAATTGGGTGCCCGGACGTGGTCACATTGAAACTCCGACTTAATCGCCATCATAACCGTTAATTAAATGTGGCATAAACCATTTTACGTGGCATTTAATATTTAACACGGGCCACATGGGGTGGCTTCTGCTTAGACCGCTGAAATACCCATTACAACACCTACCACGGTTAGGCCTTAAGGCCTTGGTTCTTGACCCGGGTTCATATAACATGTGGGGGCTGGCCCCCTTTGCTGCCCAAAAAAATGGTTCTCAAACTTTAAATATAAACTGCCCCACTTATATATTAAGAACCAATGGTGTGGCACAACAGTAGTACGTGGCATTGGCGGCAATGAGGTGAGGTGTTCAAATCCCTTGGCCTCCAAAAATTTTTATATGACTTGTTCTGGGCACGTGGCGGCCTTTGGGCCTGCCACATGGCAGCTTTCCATTAGCCCATAAATACAAAAGTCAAACCAACTTCTAACCGATGATTGCCACTTGTCACAACAGGATTGGTCGAGGTGGAATATTACAGGGAATATTTTGAGGAATATTTTGAGGAATATTCATTTTTCTAATTTTTCAAATTTGGAAGTCAAACCTGGTCGTGACTGGTCTTTTGCATGAAATTGTGAATTTTCAAACTTGAATAAATTTCACATACAGTGTCGACTTTGAGTGCCATTCATGGCATCAAGATCGTATCGTCGAGGCCTATCTAGTCGTTTAGGTTGCAAGTGATTTTGAACACTTTCAATTTTGAGCTTTTTCCATAGCTCAGACTTGAGCTCCTGATCAGACCTCCCAAATGAGAGGCTTTTGGACTCCAAAAGCTCACTGAAATTCTGAAACTAAACTGTAGTACAGAAAATGAGATAATAACAACATCCTCTTCTCTTCAGCCTCCAAAAATTTTCCTGACTTGTCAACAATCCTCATGGCAAATTTTTGCTGAATGGGCCATGTACTTGTGCCGAATCTCGACCAAGTTTTCTCGCCATACCAATCTTCCATTCTGAAACCAGCGATGACCCTTGCTAAACTTTGTGCCCTCTTTGCTTGCATGCTTTTCCATCTCATGGAATCTTGCATCGCTTTGCACCGACACTTAATTCTCTGCACCAATTGACACCAAAGGCACCTTGTGCAAAATATGACATCAACAACAAGTTGACAATGAAATGTGCTATACAATTGACACAACCATCAATATAAAAAGTGTGCCTACAATCGACACAAGTCGACAATCATGTGTAACACAATCGATATAAGTCGAAAATCATGTGTAACACTCGACACAAGTTGACAATGATGTGTAACACAATCGACACATGTCGACAATGATGTGTAACACAATCAAAAAACAACATGATACATCTTTGACAAACACATGTGTATGTATCATGTACAATGAACTATATACAGTTTGCTATTTACACATACAACCTCTATGTACATGTGCAACTTCAACTCTTCTTTTCAAATATTGACAAGTACATCATCCCAAAAACATGTGGGTTACTAAGAGCTAAACTAAAAGACATTGCTGCAATATGAGTATCATACTCATCTTTTACACCTCCATGGCGAAACTTTGCAAAAACAAAGAAATTCTTTCAACTGAAACTTATTTTACATGCAATCTTGCATCAAACTTTTCAACTGAAATACATGCATACAAAATCTGAAATTTTAATGTACAAAATGAGTATGACTTATTGCATTAAGAAGTTAATCCACTTCCTACCAAGCCAACTCCATGGTGTCTTTTCATGCTGCATCATTTCTACATGTGCATTTTCCATTTCGACGTCGATAATGGAATCCATAGATCCACTTACACCAAACTTTTTGTCATCTAGCTGCATGTGCTTTGGACGACTTGTTGGATGCAAATTCCAAGAATGAGAGACATCATTTCCCTTCCTTTGACAAAATGTGCAAATTTTAATCACTTTCTGTGAAATTTTTCTTTGCCTCTTCTGCTTCTTGTGTGCTTTCTTTTTCAACCAGCATCTTGAAGCAACATTGTTAAATCCACCACAAAATGTGCAACAAAACTTTATTTCATTTGAAAAAGAAAAATTATCATTCTTTGCTGAAACATAATCAAATTTATCATGTGAATAATTATACCTCATTTTCTGCATGGAATGCCCATCTTTTTTGTCTTCGAAAGACGATGAACTAGTAGAGGAGACGACTTTCTTTTTCAGACTTTCATCACAGTTCTTGTCTTGAAAACTGTTTTCATTTGCATGCTTGCCATAAGTGACATGTTTAACCTCTACTTGCTGCAATGATGGCTTAAAACAATGGCAATCATCCTTAGAACAATTTTGACATATATGCATTTTAGAACTTGGAATAAAGGTTCTCTTTAAATTTGCATCACATGCATTCAAGGATTTGGAGTCTTCGCCATTAAACTGCACATAACCAAGACCAACATTATTGGGTCGCTCCACAACTGAAATAGGGTCAAACATGCCTTGTGCATGCTTTCCCAAACCTTTGCCTTCATGATAGCCCATCTTAAACATTAATTTGGACCCTATGCCACTTGTATGTTTTTCAAAAGAACCAACACAATTTCCAATTGAGGAAATTGAAGACAAGTTGGAATGGTTTACCTCTTCCTCACGCTTGTTCTTCGAAAAAGATTCTTGAGCTTGAAGGAGTTGTTTCTCCATGTCATGCAACCTTCAGAGAATTTTTTCCTTCTCTTCCTGCATGGCTAACAATTGTGCATGAAGCTTAACACTTTCTCTTTGATCCTCAATGAGAATCTGCACCATGTCCTTCACCTTACTGAACTCATTCTTCATGTCATCATTGAAGAATCTCGTGAAGGAGGAAACTTCACTTGTAGAAAAATTTGACATTATGTAAATGGTCAAATTAACAAAAGGAACTTCCAAAGAAAATTTCTCAAAGCTTTCAAACAGATCACAAGATTTTAACCAAATTTCTGTAAAGACCCCTTCTTATTCAAGCAGCCATAAAACACAAACTCCAACAACTTTTGTAGCAAACACTAATCAAGTGGGTTTTTTTTCCAAAGATAATCTTGAGGTACTTTGGGGTAAGAAAATAGCCTACAACTCTTTTTTCTTTTCCAATACTTAGCTATCAAAAGCTATCTTTTCAACTTAAACAAACTCATACAATCATCCATTTTGCAACCAATAAAACAGTCAATATTTTACATTGTTTTAACACCTTTTTCACAAAAAAAAATGCTCAACATAAGCTCAACCAATGCTCTGATACTGTCTGATTTGAAAATGGAAGCACTTGAAAATGTGTGCAAGGTATCCGTTTTCTTTAATTAAATGTGTGCAAAATTCTCCATGTCTGGCTGATTAAACAAAGTGTTTTTGGTAATTGTTTATGAGTTTATGTGTGAAGGCAAGTTAATTCAATTTTTTGTTTAACATATTAAATCAGAAATGTACATCAATATAACTTCAACATAACACGACACAAATTTTTGATGAGCAGTTCACCCCTCCTGGGCTACGTCTGCTGGATCAAGCCTCCCAAAATGAGTTTTTCCTCTTGTATTAAAATGCTCCAAAATGATAATAAAAGTTTAAAAGTGTCTCAATATACAAATTTGAATGAAAATATTGATTCATAAGACATGAAAAATCTAAGAATGCCTTTCCAAATTCACTAAACAGTGAATAATTACCATAAACAGTGATTTCTTCAACAATGCCCTGATGGCTATTTTAACTCTTCTAAAGATTTTCAGGCTATATAAGTTATCAAACAGGTCTGAAACCTCTTCCATTAGGTTCATAAGGTAAAAATTAGCTAAAAATGATCTTTTGTTCACCTCAAACAGAGAGGTACAACTCAAAACATCCCCATTTCCCCAACAGCCCTAGTGGCTCTGAAAACTCTCTTAAAGCTTTTCGGGCTCTGAAAGTATTCAAACAGTTCTGAAATCTCTTCCATTAGGTTCAGAAGGTGGAAAATATCAGAAAATAGTCTTTGGTTCACCTTAAACAGAAAGGTACAACTCAATACAGCTCCATTTCCCCAATGGCCCTGATGGCTCAAAAAGATTCCCTGAAGCTAAAATGGTTGTAGAACACCTATACTACCTTTGGAACCTATCCCAATGGCTCTGGAATGCTGAAAATAGTCCAAAATGACTTCTGGTTTACCACAAATGGTTAAGCATAGCCCAAAACAGCTCCAACTCCCTCTTGGCCCTCATCGCTCTCATTGCTTCCCTGAAGCAAAAGAGGCTGAAGATCAACTTAATGGCTCTGCAACCTATTCCAATGGCTCCAGAATCCTCTGAATACCCGAAATAAATTTTTTTTTGGTCCAAAAAGGTTCTGTAATGGAGAAGTTATCCTCAAAACAATATTTTTCCCAATGTTAATTAAAAATCCCACTAAATGTGGGAGAACTAGAGTTAACTGCACTAAATTTGGCACTAAGGCCTGATTTGGTGGAATGCACCCAAATAAGGTAGAACCACTAGCAGTCGAATTAAATGTTTAATTGGGCGCCTGGACGTGGTCACATTGCAACTCTGACTTAACCACCGTCATAACCGTTAATTAACCATGGCATAAACCATTTTACGTGGCATTTAATATTTAACACTGGCCACATGAGGTGGCTTCTGCTTAGACCGCCGAAATACCCGTTACAACACCCACCGCCGTTAGGCCTTAAGGCCTTGGTTCTCGGCCCGGGGTCATATAACATGTGGGGGATGGCCCTTAGGAGCTGGCCCCCTTTGCTGCCCAAACAAACAGTTCTCAAACTTTAAATATAAACTGCCCTGCTCATATATTAAGAACCAATGGTGTGGCACAATAGTAGTGTGTGGTGCTGGCGGAAATGAGGTCGGGTGTTCAAATCCCTTGGCCTCCACAAAATTTTATATGACTTGTTCTGGGCCACATGGCGGCCTCCAGGCCTGCCATGTGGCCTCTTTCCATTGGCCCATAAATACAAAAGTCAAACCAACTTCCAACCGAAGATTGTCACTTGTCACAACAGGATTGGTCCAGGTGGAATATTCCTTTTTTAATTTTTTAAATTTGGAAGTCAAACCTGGTCAAACTGGTCTTTTGCATGAAATTGTGAATTTTAAAACTTGAATAACATTCACATACAGTGTCAGATTTGAGTGTCGTTCACGGTGTGAGGATCATATCGCCGAGGCCTATCCGGTCATTTAGGTTGCAAGTGATTTTGAACACTTTCAATTTTGAGCTTTTTCCATAGCTCGGACTTGAGCTCCTGATCATATGAGGATGCTACAGGAGGAGGAGAGGAGGCTCTTCAATTCTATCCTTGTAGTTTCTTGAGGACAAGCAACATTTAGGACGGGAGGACTGTAATATTCCTAAATTAGCATGCAGCTAATAGGAATATTGATTTTTGCTTTTAGAACCTAGTAGATGAATAAATGGGGAAATAGACCCATACTTTTCTTGAATAAGCATAAAATCCCTCTTGATGTGAAAAGGGATCATAATAATAACTGGATCTAGCACTCTCATGTGTGAACAAGGCATAATGAATGTGGACAAAGTCATGTTTGACCAAGTCAACATCATTAATGTGGGAGGAGTGGATCATCAATAAAGACAACTCAATATGAATGAGGATCAGTTTAGACAACTATATAAGAGCTGGATTGAAGACCCTTAGCTGTGGGAGATTGATTGTGTGATGGTGGAAACCCTAGTGAGTGGGACCCAAGGTGAGAAGGCTCACATTTTTTATAAGGAAGAGGATGGCAGCCATATGGGGTTAGCTTATGAATTGTATTTTGATATGTCTGTTTAGAACTTTGCTCTCTTCAGCTGTTTAGCTAAGGTTGTTGGTGTTGTTTAACACTTGGGATTCCTATTTAGGAATTCCATATTTTCCCTTTGAGTAGCTCTTGGGAGAGATATGATCTATCATTCCACATATCTGGCATTGGGGCTAAGCTTCAGTCTTTAGCTATAGCACAGTTTCTACATAATATTGTGTTGTGTTGCAGTGGAGGGTTGAGAAACCCACTTTCTGAGTTGATTTTGCATAGGAGGAAGGATTCCTTCTTTTGGGAGACCAGTTTGGAGGGTTCCTAAGCTTATTTCAGATCTTTGGCAGTAGGTGTTGTGGAGGTAAATCCCCTCTGCAGACAGAGGCAATCCCTACTAGCCCAGACCGGGTCTAGCAACAATCGTTCACGCTATAGTGCAGGTTCCTAATTGCAAATAGACCAACTAGCGATGAAGGCTTACCTGGAATCCAACGCTGTTGCTTGTAGAAGAGGTGGCGCTCCCGTTCCTTAGCCCTGGCAGATCACGATCCCCACGATCTTCATGATGGGACACCTGCACATGCGAGAAACAAACAAACGCGAGCGTAAAATCCAGTAGATGCAACTATATGTCAGTCAGAAAGGACATAACTCATCATCATCAACAACAAGAGTGGAACCATAACCAATAGTCATTCATTAATAATCAATCAAAGGAAAATTACAACCATAGTTCTGACGCCAAATTCTCCTTCGGAAGGGGTCGCCAACAGAACATGTCTCAAAAATCTTGTCAAGGATGGGACAAACCTCTCTCTTCAGCTCTTGACAATAGTCTCCTTGCTTGAATTGGCCTTAAGGGAATTATGGAGGCTCTTGCAGCATAAGGCTCTTGGGAATTTGGGAACTTGAAGACTAGCTTGCAATGGAGATGAGAAAGCTTTTATAGATGGAGGAAGGGGAGTTTGGATCCCTATAATCATGGGATTGGCCCTATCATCAAGGAAGCTTCCATGAGAGGTGGCAAACCACTTCCTCTCTATGGAGATCTGTAGCCAAACCTCCCAACTCAAGATAGATAGCAATTCATGAATTGGTTAGGATGAAACTTCCGCCATTTATTTTTTAAAAACATTCCTTAAATTGGCTGGCGCGAGTGCGACTCTGGGACAGAGCTCCAACTGGCGTGGCCTCTTTGAAGTATTTTCCCCATTGGCGCGGGTACTGAACTGCCTGCTCGCGCCAATGCTAAAAGGGCCATTTTTAGGGTTTTTCACAAGGAGATGTCTTCAGGGCAATGAAAGCTCTTGTTCAGAGGGATATCATGAAAGTGATTTCAAGCCATGCCACTGCTCAAAGGTCAAAAAATGAGCCCTCCAATGTGCGGGACGGGGATTGTAGGGATGGTGACAAATTACTGTGTAACATATTCCCCCTAAAGCATGAGGCTTGAGAGAGAGAGAGGGGTGAAATGCTTTACGAGAACGTGTCTGACTGAAAACTTCGCCATCAAAAAACCTGCGTGAAGAAATACAACTGATGTCTCAGATACATGACATATATGCGGTATGGGTGCAGCCATCCATAACAGAGTATACAATAAGCCAGATCCAAGGCATGGACGCAACCATCCAGTGAGGATCGATAAACAGACTCAGGTATGGTCCCAGCCATCCAATCAGCGAGCCATGTAAATAATCATAATAATCCACAATATCGCAGCCTGGATTACAACAGACACAATCCAGGGTCTTGCGCTCCATCTCGACCCGAACAAAGTACAAGTTCAAGCATGCGAATATGTGAGCTGAAGTCGAACATGCAAGAGCATCGTCTGATTACCATCCAATGATGAAAGTTGTTAATAGACGTGAGAGGTACCACCATTAATGCCAATGGTCCTCAAGGTACTACAGGTACAATCTATGGCATGTGAATCAATGAGCTGGCATTGAACACCCGTAGAATCACTCGATCGGAGGCCAATAATGAAAACCTCGCGTCGAATGCGAAGAACCTGCCATTGAGGCATGCAAGCTCCAAGGCACCAGAAGGGAGTCTCTAGATCAACTTCCCGGATAATGAGTTAAAGTCGACGGGAAGTGACCTTGATCGAAGGTGGGCCATAGTGTTTCCCACATCATCGACACGAGACAGAGGAACATAATGTCTTTTGTGAATCATGATCAGATGAGAATCAGAGGGAGGTTGATATTTACAGAGGTCAACTTCTCTTGAACATATAAACGGCACGACAGTGGACTCGGCAGTTTTTGACATCAACGGATCAGAGGTCATGGCGACGAGGAAAATAATAGATGAGAGGTCAAAAGGGATTATCCAAACCCACAGAGGCAAGTGAAAAACGAGATGAGATGTCCCCAACCCGACACGAATGCAGACAAGTGCCATGTTCAAGAGCGACATACTACCGACACGACAATGATACTGGTTCCATTTTTTCCCCCGCCATTTCTGGCGAGTACCCCAATTATTTTTGATAAAAATCTTGAAGGGGATAGCATAATCTTGTGATATAAGTCTGTCCTTCGGACGAATCCATCCTAGTACATTTAACGAGCCCTAGGAAGGAGCGACTCGAATAGCGTCATTACGACTGAATCCGATGTCATCAGGGTTTAACGAGTCTGATAAAGGAAGAACTCGGCGTCTTTTCATGTTTAGAGAGTTTGAAAAGACAGCTAAAAAGTAAACTCCAGAGGTCCCTTTTCGTAAATATTTCCTCAGATCCGAAAAGGTAGAAAACTATGTCTGAGAAAACCTCCTAGTCGCGATAGGCTAGGGTATTCCTTTTTCGTAAATAATCTGTCCCAGCCCGAAAAAGGGGTAAACGTATACTGGGTAGATGTCATTTCGCAGCCACTTTAATGAGATCGAAATGACAAGGGACTCGACAATCTTTTCATGTTTAGAGAGTCAGAAAAGAGCTGAAAGTTGACTCCTCTTGGAGGAACGAGTGGTATAAATGGTAGCTACTAGTTCCGGTAATGGTGGAACTGCTCAAAAAAAATAAAGGTCAAGAGGCTGGCTAACAAGACCACTCATCGTAGCGATTCCTCAGGAATGGGTAAAACAACCAAGTGAAGGCATATGATCTGCCAAGCAGATAGTGACGATGGAATGAGAAAACCAAGGCTCATCTGGAAAAAACAGGCTGATAAAATGGCAATCACAAGGGGTAAAATGGGAATGGTTTCATTTTTACACAAGCCTGAAATCAGGAAACTCTGCTTGAAGTTGGTTTCATTTTTACACAAGCTTGAAACAAAGATAAACTATGCTTGAAACCAGTTTCATTTTTACACAAGCTTAAAACGGAAACAAACTATGCTTGAAAAAGTAAGCATGCCCCCCAGCATGGTGACTCAATTCGAGGTACATGCCCCCCAAGCTTCAATCCATATGAACGACAGATGGAGTGAAGGTTCAAATTATGAGATCAAGAAGAAGACTCGACTGGGATTTTACGAGATCTTATCAAAGACTCGAATTGAACGGGAAAGTGTTTCATTGTTTTAACGAGGTTGACACATTAAAATAACTATCCTCAGACACCTTTGTTTCATTTTTTAAGGATCTTGACACAAGACAAGGAACTATGCTCCAACAGACCTTGTTTCATTTTTTAAGGAGCTTGACACAAGAAAATGAATTGTGCTCCGACAACCTGGTTTCATTTTTTAAAGAGCTTGACACAGGAAGGAACCATGCTCTGACAACCTAATTTCATTTTTTAAAGAGCTTGACATAGGAAGGGAACCATGCTCTGACCGACCTCATCATAATGAATAAGAAGTCATCGATTCCAAGAATTCCACTCCCGATGGAAGGAAAACATCCTGGAAGTCAGGACCTAATGCCCCCAGCACCTGATGCACAATGGCACTATCACTGGGTACAGGCATGGGGTAGGTAGCCACATAGTTGACCTGCGGTGGGGCAGATACAACGGGTGGATAAAAACGAGGAAGAGATGATGGCGAGCCAACTGCTACATTAGGACCAAAGAACGAAAGCTGATCAATGGTCACGATCCGTCCTTCATGTGGAAAACAGACCACACGAAAAAGGGAGGAGACAAGCACTCCCATGGCATAGGTGTAATCATGCCCCAAGAGTAGATTGAAATCCAAGGGGCCTGGAACAAACATCACGTCCATATGGACGGTTTTACCTCCCAAAGTAATAGGTAACCTTGGAAGGATCCCTAACGGTTGACTCGTTCTTCTGTTAAACACCAACAGATTCTGTGTAACAGGCACAAGCGGCGGTGAACCGAAAGCTTTCCAAGTAGTTGAGGATAGAATACTAATAGATGAGCCTTCATCTATAATGGTGCTGGGTACGACCAGACCACAAGCCTGTACTGTTATCTCGAAAGGCAGATAAGACGGAAGGCGGTATCCCGCAAATCGATTCCAATCAAAGGAAGCGACCAAACTACTTGGAGGGGCTACCATCAAACCGAGATGGTCTTCCCCTAGTGTTACGAAGCAGAAGAAGCATCCTCCATGACCTCCATCTCAAAGGTGGGAGGAGTATCCTCTGGGACGTCCATCACGGGAGGCGAAGGAGCAGCTTCTTGAGATATAGGGAGAGGAGAATATTTCTCCAAATCCGAAGAATCTGAAGAAACCAGAAGAACATGAGGGGTGTGAGATCCACTCTCAACGGAAAAGACCTGGTGCACTGTAGACGGGGCCAGTTCAACTGATCCCACGACCAATGGTTGGTCAGGAACGGATTCTTGAATTTGAATTTCTGGGGGAGCAGGGTCGACCAAGGATGACTCTTGACCAAACGTAGGATCAGCTGGTGGAGGACTCAAATAAAGCCGATTATAACCAGCTGGAAGGCATGGTGTAGAACCGGTTAAGTTGCCCAAAACTCGTTTAGCTTCATCCATATACGGACAAAGGTGAATGGCATGGTTCCCTTCACACAACTTACAGGGATTGGTGAGCTTACCTTGCTTCTTAAGATTTTTACCAGCACTAGCTGAAGATGTGCCCCCAACCTGACTCCCGGAAGCCAAAGGCAACAACGGGCGACCGTTGGACCATGCTTCAAGCACCTTGGGAATGCCAGGGCAGTCTCAAAGAAGATGATCTCCCATGCACAACATGCAAGGGAACTTGACTTTCCGTGGAGGGTTGGGAGGTTTATCAAGAGGAGATGATTCAGAAGCAGTAACTGCAGCCTTAGCCTCTCCCTTATCGGACTTCTTCTTCTTTGTCTTCTTCTTCTTCTTCTTAGCCACCTGGTTACTCGAATCCAGACTTTCACCAGGCAAAGTAGAAGAGGAGGACGCAGAAACAGGCGAAGAAGGGGAGAGGTCCACCTTGGAATCAACATGATGTTGCTCAGGCGGAGGAACTGATTGAACAATATTCGAGACATTCGGGACCACAGAGGTTGAAAACAACCACACAGGCAACCAAACAGTTAACCTAGGAAGGGACAACGTTGCCATATAAGGAGCACCAACATTTCCAAAAGGAGGAAAATGACCAGGATTCCCATCAGAGGGGATTCCTTGGTTGGCGAACTCTAGAAAAGTTGCCATCAGAAACGATCCAAAACAACACCCTAAGGAAACTAACTTTAACCAGGAATATTTCGTGGGCAGTTAATTTTTTAAAACATTGAAACAAAACTCTACCGTTTCATCTTTTAAGAGTCGAGAAATAGGCAAAAGGTGACTCTATCGCTTTTAGATTGGAAACAAGCATGAAAGGAAAAGCGCTTGATGATATTTTCAAATTTAAAGAGTCAGAAAAGATCAAATGACTACTCAAGAATACTAGGCAAAGGGTGTACCAAATAACCGTGAACTGCAATATACACCTTGGTTTCAAATGAAAGAGAAATCAACCAAGGACTTTCCGTACGTGCAGGCAATCTCCCCAAATCTTTGTGTCGGAATATCACGGGTATAGAGGCGCGAATTGGCTTCTATGGATAAAGGATTGAAACCTAGTGGGTCTCCCTTTATACGCGACGGTAAGCACAAGTCAGAGTACTAGCAGCATGCAAACGAGGGGAGAACGACGGCTACTAGGTTATAAGGTTTAAGACGGAACACGTCAAGCCCCAGCCTAGACCTCTAAATGTGTTTATTAGATTTCAATGCTGCCTTAGTGTAAATTGAGTAAATTTTAAAGTTTATCTTCAATTACGTTTCAGTTTTCAGGCCCTAGCGAATGTAATGTCTCAAAATCTCCTAAATGCAATCTATATGCCACAGTATATCATTTCATTCAATGAAAGCTACTTATAAGAGAGTTGAGAGCTTTTCACACAACAATGAAATGAACAGAAAACAACCAATGATACCTCTAATGCAGCTAATAGAAATTAAAAGCTTTTCGTTCAAAGTCACTAAACACTAATAACACCGAAAAGATCCAATTCACATTAACTAGTTCAAAGCAAAAGAGTTTTTTTTTTTTTTTTTTTATATTTCAGAGCAAAATGCATCTAAAAATAAAAACTAATGCAAAGGCAATTCGAGAAACGATGACAAGAGAGAAAAACCAAGCAAATTTCACTCAATGCAAACGTACAATCAGACCTCAAATCAACCAAAAGTCTCTTAAAGCGAAAGAATCCCAAAGACTTGAAATGAGCCGTGTAATCTAGGCCCAAGATTAAACAAGGCGGAATTTGAATGGAAAAGGGAAAAATCACTCAAACAACGCAATAAGGCAATAGAAAACCACCAAATAAATGCAAAGAAGCAATCAGAAGGTTGACTGAACCAAAAGAGACCAAAAACTCCTACGGAAGGCTCGACACATAACAGCACCTAGATGACCTAGGGCTCAAATGCAAAATCGACGGAAATGGGAAAACAGCCAAAGGACGAAGGTAACAGTCAGTCAATCTAGGCTCCAAAACACTCAAACAGTGGAAAAATCAAGACCAAACACACATATCGGGCTTAGGAAGCTCCAAACTGAGCAAACCCTAGCAGCTCACAGGATTGGCGCGACTGTGAGGCTGTAACTAGTGCCAGAAAGGAATTGGCGCGGGTGATACACAAGCAACCTGCGCCAATGGGCGCGACTGTAAAGCTAAAAAGCGCGCCAGTCGAGTTTCTCAGTCAAAAACAAAAACAAAGCAATCCAACAAGCAGACCATTGATGATCAAGCTATCAAAGACCCAAATTCACAAAAAGAACCAGCCTAAAAGCGTTGATCAAGCAAGGAGGATCAAGAAATCAACCGAAAAGACAAGACAATGCTCAAAGGGTTTAGTTTACAAACTAAACCAGAGATTGACTGAAGCAGCTTTGATCTACTTCGCTAATGCAGATCAATAGCGTTTCGAAGGCTATCTGGCCAAATTCAGGCTCCGTCTATAGCTTATAAAATGAATGACAATAAGCCAACGATCCCCAGTGGAGTCGCCATTTTTTTGTGGAGGTAAATCCCCTTTGCGGACAGAGGCAATCCATACTAGCCCAGATCGGGTCTAGCAACAATCATTCACGCTATAGTGCAGGTTCCTAATTGCAATAAACCGACTAGAGATGAAGGCTTACCTGGAATCCAACGTTGTTGCTTGTAGAAGGAGTGAGGCAGCTCCGGTTCCTTAGCCCTAACGGATCACGATCCCACGATCTCAAGTGATGGGACATCTGCACATGCGAGAAAGCACAAAATAAGCATAAGTATAAAAAATCAGGTAGATGCAACTATATGTCGATCAGAAAGGACATAACTCATCATTATAAACAACAACAGGAGTGGAACCATAACCAATAGTCGTTCATTAATAATCAATCAAAGGAAAATTACAACCATAGTTCTGATGCTAAATTCTCCTTTGGGGGGTCGCCAGCAGAACACGTCTCGAAAAGCTTGTCAAGGATGGGACAAAATTCTCTCTTCAGATCTTGATGATAGTCTCCTTGCTTGAAATTGGCCTTAAGGGAATTATGGAGGCTCTTGCGGCATAAGGCTCTTGGAAATTTGGGAACTTGAAGACTAGCTTGCCATGGAGATGGGCAAGCTTTTATAGATGGAGGAAGAGGAGTTGGGATCTCTATAATCATAGGATTGGCCCTATCTTCAAGGAAGCTTCCATGAGAGGTGGAAAACCACTTCCTCTCTATGGAAATCCATAGCCAAACCTCCCAACTCAAGATAGATATCAGTTCCTAGATCAGTTAGGACGAAACTTCTACCATTTATTTTTAAAAAACACCTCTCAAATTAGTTGGCGCGAGTGCGACTATGGGACAGAGCGCCAACTGGCGCGGCCTCTTTGAAGTATTTTCCCCATTGGCGCGGGTACTGAACTGCCTGCTCGCGCCAATGCTAAAAGGGCCATTTTTAGGGTTTTTCACAAGGAGATGTCTTCAGGGCAATGAAAGCTCTTGTTCAGAGGGATATCATGAAAGTGATTTCAAGCCATGCCACTGCTCACAGGTCACAAAATGAGCCCTCCAATGTGTGGGATGGGGATTGTAGGGACGGTGAAAAATTACTGTGTAACAGTAGGCCAATCTATTCCATCACCTACAATGTAATTTCATTCTGGAATTATGTTATTTCTGGAGGGAAACTTCAGCAGGGGATCTTGTGGTTTTTTTTTAGAGTTTTCCTATGATTGAAGGGTTCATCCTTTCATTGGAGGAGATATTGGAGAATATCTACGTCAAATATATATTATTTCAGCCTTCTCTACTCCTATGCTTTAGTTTGCAGTGATTCTTCAGTTTTAGTGCATTAGATCACCATTTTTATTTGGGTGTATTCCTAGAAACCCTTCCCGGGTTCTCTTGGATTTGTAAAAAGGAGACTAGATCTTAGTTTTCGGGCCATATTGATTAATATAACATCATATCTAATTGTCTCTACCATTTCTATGTATAAACCCTCATTAGACTGCATTGTCTCTTTATGCAATAATTTCATGTTGCAGTAGTTTTGGGGTTTCAACATTTTTGAGCTATACTAGGTGTGGGAGGCTTGTTTACCTCACCTAAGTTGATTTGTTTATGATATCCTCTTGGATTTAGATGTTAAATTGTCATATCTAAGGGATCCAATTGTTGATTTTGATTTTTATAGCACATATTTTTAAAAATGCATTTTTTATGCATGCATTGTTGAGCATTCCCATTTTGGGATATTACATAGAAAAAGGACGAGGGGGAAACCTCTCTGTTCTCAGTGGTACCCACTTGGAATTATTTCTGAGATGCCATCAAGGAATAATATTATCCCATGGGGATATATGAGGATAAGTACATACAATGGACTATGCTGCGACAACAAAGGGATCAAGATGTGCATGAGATAACAAATCTGTTCCATGAAGTTGGGTATCAAAGACACGGAGAAACATTTGGTGCTAAAGTACCGCAGTTGTCTGCACCGATACATTTAGGAGGAAATGGAGTTCCTCGATATCTCCTCACTTGGTACGGCATACCAGTATGCTGCCAAGATTGAGTAGAAATTCAAAAAGAAGAAGTAAGACTTTGGATATGCGAATCAAAAGCAAGGGAAAGGTGCCCCAAAACCGCAGAACAAAGGAAAAATCCAAGGTATGGTGGTCCAAGATAACCTATCAAAGATGTAAGCAAAGAACAACACCGCGAAGCTGAAGAAGGACACAGGAAAGTGGTGTGAGTTCCTTAAGAGCTCCACTCACAACACAAGTGAGTGTCGAGCCAAGCAGTCATTGGTGGCCGAGATGAGGGCTTCTGAATCAGATGCATCCTCTAACTTTGAATCAAAACCCAACAAGGGGAATGAAAAAGGGAAGCAGATTATTGATTCGGAGCCCAATTCCATTGTTGCCACTACAAAGGTCCAGAAGGAAGAACCGGAAGATCCATAGGAGGAGGAACGTCTCTTGCACTCCCAGATGTGGGTAAAGGGGTCCACACTAAAGTTCATTTTTGATATCGGGAGCCAAAAGAACCTCATTTCAGTAGAGGTCATAAAGCGGTTGGGCTTTCTGACCACAAGACACCCACAATCGTACACCATCGGGTGGCTTCACCAAGGACGTGATCTCCGCGTCAGCCAACAGTGTCGCCTTCCATACAACATAAAGCCCTTCACACATGAGATATTATATGACATTGCCCCTCTTGATGTTTGTGATGTATTATTAGGCCAACCATACTTGTGGAAGCGACATGCTGTGTATGAGTCCCGGCCTCACGTTGTTATTGTTACTTTGGGCAATAAGTTGTATAGGATACCAGAGGTACCACCACCTACAACTATCTCTTTGGTTATTGTAAAATGATGCAGTGAGCTCATTTCCAAAACCAGGAAATTTGTTTTCTTGATCATCCACCCCCAGGGCAAGAATAAAACTATGGCCATGACCTCCAGACAGGGCTCCTTCACATGACAACAACAAATGGAAAAGTTCATGGAGGAGTACGGGGACATCTTCTTCTCACCCACAAGGGTGCCTCTGCACTGTGAGGTCAAGCACCCCATCGAGCTAACCCCAGGTGCGCTGCTTCCCAATGGACCAATCTATCGTTGCTCTGTTATGGAGAACGATGAAATCAAGAGGTAGATTCAGGAGATGCTTCAAAAAAGTCAAATCCGGTCGAGTTCATTGCCCTATGGAAGCCTGATCGTGTTGGTGCAGAATAAGGATGGAACTTGGAGACTCTGTATTGACTATCAGGTGCTGAAAAAGATCATTGTCCGGAATAGGTACCCGATCCCACAGATTAATGACCTTCTGGATCAACTCAAAGGGGAGAAATATTTCAGCAAGATCAACTTGAAGTCTAGGTATCACCAAGTACCAATCGAACCCTTCGATGTGTGGAAGACTTCCTTCAAATCCAAGGAGGGCCTTTTCGAATGGCTGGTCATGTCTTTCGGGTTGACGAATGCTCTCGAAACCTTCATGATGCTGATGGATGACATATTGCAGCCATTCAAAAACTCATTTTTAGTAGTGTACTTGGATGACATCATGATCTTCAGCCAAAATTTGGAAGAGCACCTCCACCACATCCGACAGATCCTTCGAACACTGCAGCAACACAAGTTGTGTGCCAATTTAGAGAAGTCCACTTTTGGCATGACTCAGGTTCAGTATGTGGGATACATTATTGATGAATGGGGGGTGCATGTGGATCCAACCAAGATCCAAGTAATTCAGGATTGGCCGGCCCCAGCCACTCTAACAGAGATTCACAACTTTCTGGGTCTTGCTAATTTCTACCACAGGTTTGTGTTGGGATTCTCTCATATCACTTGGCCCTTGAGACAAGTCATCAAGGGAGGAGCGAAAGAAAATTTATTTTGGTCAAAATATCAACATAAGGTGTTCGTAGAATTGAAACATCGTCTCTACTATGCCCAAGTGCTCAAATTACCAGACTTGCAACAACCATTTAAGATCGAGACATATGCCTCTGACTATGCTTTTGGGGCCGTTCTTACTCAACAGGGGCATCCAGTGGCATATCACAGTGAGACACTGTTTGACATAGTATGCAAGTATCCCACTTATGAAAAATAAATGTATTCCATTGTGCAGGCTTGCCGCCAATGGAAGCATTACATTTTTGGGAAGAAAACAATCATCCACATAGACTACAGACCCCAGCAGTTCATACAAACATAAGGAAAGTTGAAAAGTGATCGCCATAAAAAGTGGTATACATATATGCAAAAAATTCATTTGAACATCAAGTATAAGAAGGGAAACACCAATAATGTTGTAGAATACCTCAGCTGACCACCAATTATGGTGCTAACCACCATTCTCAACTCTTGTGGGCACGAGAATTCTGATTGGCCACTTCTCTACAAGAGCGATCCAAAATTCGGCCACACATACAAGACACTCTTCGAGGGTATGCAAGTTCCAAATTTTCACCTCCAAGATGCACTACTATGTCACCTGGGACACCTTTGTGTTCCTTCGATCGAGCGTGCCAAGATGATTTGGAAAGCACACTATAGTCGAGTCGCTGGGCATTTCGGGGTCGAGAAAATAGTGGCATCTACTACAAAAGTATTTCTATTGGTCGAACCTTCGACAAGATGTGGAGAAGTACAATAGATCCTACACTTTTTGCACCATTTCCAAACCAACCATCAAGAAGCAAGGCCTCTATACTCCGCTACCTACCCCTAGTCTACCTTGGGAATCCATCTCCAAGGATTACATGTCGGGCCTTCCTTCTACTAAGCATGGAAATGACTGTGTTTTCGTGATCGTCGACAGATTCTCGAAGATGGACATTATGTTGGCCTGCAAGAGGAATATCACAGAAGAAGCCATTGCTAAACTCTTCTTTGAATGAGTGTGGGTGCACTTTGGGGTCCCAGAGTATATCATCTTAGATCGGGACAACAAGTTCCTCAGCACATTTTGGTCCAGCCTCTGGAAAATTCTGGACACCAAGCTCACCAAGTCCACAAATTTCCATCCCCAAACTGATGGCCAGACATAGATCATTAACAGGATGATTGTACACATTTTGCACATGTACAATTCAAAGTATCCATGCACATGGGGTGAGAGAATTCCCTATGTACAACACAATTATAACTGGGCTCTCCACAACTCAACCGTCCATAACCCCTTTTAAGTGGGCCTAGGGTTCCAGCCACAATGTCCCACTGACGTAGCCATGCCATTTGTGGCTACTAAGGCTGATTCGGCTCATGTCTAGTATGAAGCTGAGAAAATGAACAACTTCATTGAGCACATTCAACACATCTTCCAATAGGTTCATGACATATTGGACAGGGCCAATGCTAAGTACAAGCAATGCCATGATCAACATCGGGTGCCACACAAATTCTAAGTGAGCGAAAAAGTGAGGCTACATTTGTAGAAGGAGCACCTCACTGGACCCCATTGCAAGCTTCACCCGCTCTGATATGGGTCATACACCATCATCAAGGCTATAGGGAACAATTAATGCGAGCTTAGTATTCCACCATTCCTTGGTCTGCACCCAGTATTCAATGTGGATTGCCTTCGGCCCTACTTCGCAACTCTACTGGACACCTTCGACATTGCAGAACAACTCACACCGACAGAGTTAAACCTGGACTGCATGGAATAGACCACCATAGACTGTATCATGGACATGAAAATCAAGAACACTCACCAACATAAGATTCAATTGTATCAGGTTGTCAAAACTGACCAACTCCTGCACCAATGGAAGCAGTTCACCAGGGGACAAGTTCAAAAGAAGTTTCCTCATCTCATGGAGGAAATCAATGCAATGGGGACCATTTATTACTAAGGGGGGAGGAATGATCTAGGTGGATATTAGTGGCCAACCTTCTATTCCACTTGGGGCCCCACCATTATTTCTTTCAATTTTTTAGTTTCCTTAATTATAGCACAATTTACTATCTTCAGTAGTTTTTCGGGTCCTAAACTTCCAGAGCCGTTTTGAGGCCCTAAACGACGTTTTTTGGGAAACCCAGGAGAAACATGGGTCGTAGATCAATGTTTCTCACACAAAAGTTGCATTCCTTAGATAAATATTTCTAACGAGGTATTGAGCGCATCAAATGGAGATCATATGCCAAATTTACATCCCCGGGAACTTGATGTACCAATTTATCCAAATGGGGCCCATAGTTTTGGTGCTTCATCTCCTAGGGTTAGGGTTTTGGATGTTTAGGGTGTTATAATTGGAAAATCGAACAAGCAAAGATGACATTATTAAATTTCAGGCAAAAGGATTTATAGGGCTGAGGCACATTAGAGAATATGAAGAATTTAAAAATCTCTAAGGTCCAGGAGAAAAATCAAATTGCGCACTAAAGAAACCAGTAAAATGCACCTTTGCGTGCACTTTTCTTCGATAAGCGCGACTTTGCGCGAATTTTCCTCAAATAGCCACGTGAACCTAAGAGTGGCAGAAGTCACTTTCTGGGACCACAAGGCACACTCCAAAAAATTTATCCCACACTTGAGGCCGCCTAAGGACAACCGCCCAAGCCTCCTTAGGGCCTCAAGGGAGCACACAATGGAATCATCCTCCTCTCTTGGGTCACTATCCATCAATGTACCAAGAGAGGGAAGGAGAGTTTGAATTCTCCTATAAAAGGCCGCCAAGAGATGAACAAAGGGAGAACACATTGCTATGCTGGCCAGAATTTCCCCAAGCAATCCAGCAGTGTGTGATCTAGAGCAGAGATAGAGGGGATTTAGTTTTTGGCCACCCAACAACTCCAATCCTTCAGAGTAGAGAGAGAGGGAATTTGCGCCAAGGTAGCTCAAAATTAAATACATCCTTGCATCGGGTCTTATAACTCCCTAGTTCTAAGGGCCCCTTGGCAAGTGGGTAAATGTTTCATCCTTTATTCCTACCAGCACTCAATATGAGCGGACGTAAGCACCACCGTTTGGATTATTGAAGTTGTTTGACTCTATTTAGAGATTTTGTATTATGTGTTTAGTTTAATTTTGTTTTGTTCCCAAAGCTATTTCACTATTTAGTTTGTTTTATTTCTTAGTGTGTTCACTAACTTGCTTGACTCCCTTGATTTTCTGCCTGTGACCATGAACTTAAGAGGAAAAAACCACTCCTCTTAAGTAGGTGTGCCGATTTGTTACACTCGTGCGCCAAATCCACCTACACAGAATTGGAAACTCCACTAATTTTATTTCCAAGTTTATGTGGTTGTGCCTTTCTGTAGAGACCTCTTTCTTTGCTTTGGAGTTGGCTAGAACTACCCCTTTTCTCTCCTTCACTGTCTGTTCACCCTCAGTGAGAGGTAGAAGCTCAGAAACTCCAACAATTTCTTTTGCAAGAAAATCATGCGTTTTTTTCACACACAGACGTGCCCCACTACATGCGTTCAACAGTGGCCTGCACACAGACTTCATACCTGTCTAAGCCTTTTCCGCGCGGAAACCAAAAGCATAAGTTTGCTGCTATTTCCCTTCATTTCCTTCTTTTAAAGTGACTGGAAGCCCATAAGAAATATGTTATCACAATTTGAGGTATCCCATGACTTGTTAAAGCTCACTCTTGGCTTCTTTTTAGTAGTTTAGGTGTTAGTTTTAAAAATTTCAAGTTTATTTTCGCAAAGTGAACACATAGTTTAAGTAGGGGGCAATTAACTTGCATTCTGAAATAATTTATGTTTTGCGAATTTAGGCACAAAAAAACACTTAGGTAATTAGCCAAAGTGGCCCCAGTCCATGCATCCTTAGCTAAATCTTTTTCATTTTCCTAGCTTAAAAGTCATTAATTTTAGTTCAATTTTTGGCACTAGGATTTGGGACAAGGATCGAATTATCCTTAGAGAGAAAGTAATATTTGTTGAATTTACACTGTTGGGTGATCCTAGGCAAGCATATGAACACTCTCTGTAGATAATTCACCATCTCCCTATAGTTTATCATTTAGATTAACTAGGAAGCATTGTAAGCAGCCCATATCCACACACATTTTTCTTTTGAGCAAGGAACAACCAAACATAGTTTAAATAGGGGATTTTGAAAAGGATCACCACATATCCACATGTTCAAACTATGTGCTTATTCACCTCTTTCTCATGCACATTCACACCCTAAGTAAACCAAAGCCACCTAAAACTAACTTAACTAAACTCATTAAACTCTCCCAGCAGGGGCCATAAGAGAATTTATAGTTTAAGTTAGGACCAAGGGGGTAGGCATCCAATAAGCCACCTTGGTTAGTTCACATCTTGAAACATAGAATTTGAATTTTTAGGGAAATTTTAAATCCATCTATCCGCCCAGGGCAAAGAAAACTCGAGCGCAACAGAGACCCGATTTAGAGGGGGTTAAGCTTAGGCCGAGTGTGTGCGGTCTTATTCAGGGCTACCTGACCCATCTAATACTTAGTACTAGTAGCTAAATTACCAAGAACCTCAATACTCGAACGCTCACATGGGAAGACGATACTTAGTGGCCAAAACTAGGGCATCCTTCCCTATAGGTGATGTTGTAGGCAATCCTAGATCCTCTACCCTTACCTTGGTCGATTTTCTTCTACTAACTGAGGGTGTCGCCAGTTCTTTTGGGACGTGTGCCAGCATTTGCAAGATATAATATCAAAGCCCAGTTACATTTGAGTATGTGGGGATGATTATGTCTTCTAGGATTTGAGTATCATACGGAAAAACAACAAAAAACCGTATTTTTTGATTGACTGGTCACATAGGATTAATCTAAAGGGAAAATTTTGATTGTAATCTCTATCCTCTCAAATATTTCCAAAACCATACCTAGTCGATGCCAGAATGGAACCAATGGGACCTCGTCAATCTAGACGTCTTTTGGACCTCCCCCATTACTGGGAGGGGTTCCAGGTCTTTCTCCATTTAGACGTCAAAGATGGAACACTGCCACCCTTATTGGTTCATCCTTTATAGGGGCATCATTAGTTGGGAACCCTTGTCGGCCACCCAACGCCACACCGGTGAACACCCCCACAAGACCACCACATACCACTCCCACAACCCCTAGGGGACAGAGGAGTGCTACCCATTCGGGAAGCCAAGTGAAATTGTAATAGGGTACGTCGTAGAGAAACCCTATACCTAACCAGAAAATTGTGTTTTCACAAGGTGTAATGGCTACAAACTCACAGTCACCTTTCTTAGCTTCGTTAAATTTACCAAGTTTAACCAAGTTAACAAACGACCCCATTGCACACAACCCTACATGGCCTCCCATGCCCACGAAGCTCCCTTCAGACATTCCAAAGTTTGAAGAGAAGAAAGCAGAAGGCCCCAGAAATCATGTTATGAATTTTCACTTGTGGTGTTTTTCGAACAACATCGTTGAAGATACTATTCGACTGAGACTATTTCAACGCACCCTTAACCGGAATAGCCACGAAATGGTATGTAGAGAAATCATCTGCTACACATGGAACCTTTAGCGCCCTCGCTACTGCGTTCCTGACCTATTTTCAAGTACCCATCCACCACGATTCCAGAATGGAATTACTGACCCACTTTAAGTAGACACGTGCCATCCATATCTCAGACCATCTCCACGAATGGCAACAATGTCGTAGTTTGTGCAAAGAAAAACTCGACGATCAAGTTTTGTTAGACATGTTCCTGAAAAATCTCATTGCAGAGATTTCAAAGGATGTGGCACAAAAAAAGCCCATATCTGAAGAAGATGCCATCAGTAAGGCCCAACAACTCGATCTGATCTATACGCAGCCAGGATATATTTACAATATCCTGCCTAAGACCCTGCACTTGCAAGCTTACAAATAATTTCCAGGTCGAACTACGCAGATGGTTTGATTGGGTCATTGACCCAAAATAACCTAAGCAGTAGTGTTCAATACCCCAGTTAAGAATATGATTCTACCCAGAACATACTACAACCCGGATACCAGAGTCATCATGATCCTCCACAAAATTTGACCAATATGGCGTCATCGTACCACCATCAGTAGGGAGGTCCATATCCTATGGCTAAGGGGACCCAGTACGTAGCTAGACATGTTGACGGAAGAGCTCCCTTCCAACAACCATTCATAAACTAGGTGCAATGACCGCAATATGCCTAGTCCCCAACACAAAACCCACCCATGTAGAATAATGCACAGGTGAACTTTGTGGAACCTTCCCAAGCTTAACCGTGCCAACCATACAATCAGGAGATCCAAATTATCCTCCTAACGTGGCTAAGAAAAAAGGAAAAAACAAGCCTAAAGGAAATGCTGGACAGGGGGGAAACAATCAACAATGCCCATCGTGATCTTAGGCTGGAGGCAACTCCAACTGAATTGAAAACCAGGATCCAAGCAACCCCCAAAGGTAGAACAAGAGGATGAATTTTTTAGGACCTAAATCTACCTCAGGATGAGAAAGGTAGGATCTAGGATAACATCATACCACGCTTAACCTGGTAGCTAGCCCTACCAGGTCGAGAGAGGGTTCTCTCCTTGTCAATCTTAGAAAATATGGCCAACGAAAGCTTGAGATGACTGATGTGATGATTGATTTTAGGCTAGGTATGTGTATAGAGGTGTTTGATTGAATTTGATGATGTTTTGTTGGCTCAAATTTGAAAGGCAGATGTGGGCCTGGGGAATGAGGCTCAGTTTTGCAGAGATCTCTATGGGGAAAGGTAGGCAAGTGATTTGATACTTCAAATTGAGTGATATGGAGAGGTTTTAGACAGATGAGGAGTTGAAGAGGGCAAGAAATTCTCAAGGATCCTCTTCAAACAGCTGAAAACATAAATAACTAAGCAAACCCTAGGTAGAGCACTGCAATTTCAATGGATTATACCTTTATCCTTGTTTGATTTAGTTAAGATGAAGAAAAGAGAGATGATGGAATATATAAAACACATTTAAACTTACAATTACAGAAGGAAACACAATACCAAAGCAAGATGCCACATGAATCCCATAAAGTGCTGCAAACCCTGGTCTATTCCTTAGCCAAACTACTGAAATGTGTATACAATGAAGCTCCAAGATTTCTCAAAAGTCCAACATTCTGCCAAAGTCCAACCCCTACACTATGAAATTCATAAAATATATACATTTTCTCATCCTTGTACTAAGGGAATTGAGCTCAACCATTTTCTTCAAAATAGAATCAGTTACATTAAACTTGGGCCCAATTTTTGAAAATAGGTGTTGAAGATGAACTCGTATCTCCTAAATCATAACAAAAATGAAAGAGGTTTTTGTAGATAAGGTCATGTTGGAGAAAAACCTCCCTCAAATTTGGGAAATTCGTTTCTAGTTGCTAGCAATCGGTTCCACAAAATCATCTCTGAAACAGAAAATCATTAAAAATTTAAATTTGTGAAAATGAGTTGTAAAGATCTAGTCACATATCCCAATTCGTGACACCTGTGAATAAAATTAAAGAGGTTTTTTTTTATATGCCTTGTGGTTAAAAAAAACCTCCCTGGGTTTTGCAAACTTACTTTCCATCTGTTGTAAAATGGCCCCGCACTAAAATGACTAAAATAGTAAAAAATATGAAAAATTTGCTTTGTTTTAATGTAGGCTCCAAATATCACTGTATATCTCCCACATAGTAGCACCTGTGCATAAAATGAAGGAGTTTTTTGTTATTTGGTATGTGATGAACAAAAACCTCTTTCACTTTTGAAAAATTCCTTACCATTATTTCAAAAACTTATTTTTTACTAAACTTGTCATTATGTGCAGCAACTGACCTCAAAACATGCATAACCAAGAATCACTCATTCATTTCGATCATATCTTCTAATCTGGGAGCCAGTTACGAGAGTGTGATATACCATTGGAAATATTTTACTAAGCTTCTTCTGATGGACACACTTGTGACATGTTTTGTGTTGAACATCATGTGCAAAACATCTAACAAAACCAGACATAGTAAGAGCTCATGTTGATCCCTTGTGACAGGTTGCAAAGACTGGAACTAACATTGGATCCATTGGGGATGGCAGCTCCTTGGAGGTGTCAAGAACACCGTATACCAAGTGCCTCATCCATTGGGCATGGATGGTCAAACAACTGCAAACCCAAAACAACTCATACCAATCCAAAAACATATACATACTGTAACCTGTACATAAACAAATACCGGAAACTGAAATGTTGCCTTTGGCAGCTTATTTATTTACAAATCTACCCTACTTTGCTGCAAAACCAATAGATCAAGTAACGCTGTAATGCCAGATCAACCAATCAAGTAACTGTGACAAGGATGCTGCTTGAAAGTGCTTCAACCAGGACACAAATGTAAATGCTGACAGCCATACATGCACATAATGAGTCTGGTTATGTAAAAGACAATTTGATCTATCATTCAAACTGAAAAAAATTTCCATGTACATTGCAATAGGATCGAGAAAACCAAACTCTTTTTGCTGCCCCAACTCCTCAATACATGCTTCCAACTGCAAACTATCAATGCAAATATCCATGAGCAGCTCTATTGTTTCTTGTTTTGAAGGAGGGAGAGTTTCCACGAACTTTTTGGGGTCTCAGAATTCATATGATTGAATCTGATCATTTAAATACTGAATCTCCTTCTCAATTTTTTCAACAACTAACTCAAAGAAACCAGTTTTATCTTTAGGAGGAAACTTCGGAGATCTCAAAAATTGAAGCACGGCAAGGAAAAATACTTCATCAATTTCAATATCCACTAACTGATCTCTAACTTCTTTTAAAACTTCACAAAGCACAAGGTTTGCCACATACCCTACCATTTTATTTTAGTGCATGAATGGATCAATGAGCACTGGAATCTCTGGATTGAGTTGGAGTCGCCAGGTGAATGTTTCAGCCTTCATATGTTTCTGACTGCTATCCACCATCAGCAATCAGATCTGCAACTTGAATGATCTTTCCCGGAGAAGATCTATCACCTCTTCCCCAGTTTAATGTAATGGGGCAATTTGCAAGTCAGATGTTCAATTTATAAGACTAGACCGGAGATTGACTGAAGTAGCTTTTATCTACTTATGCACTCGCAAAGAAATGTGCAGTTCGAAGGCTACCTGGCTAACTTCAGGCTTCGTCTGTAGTTTATAAAACAAATAACACTAACAAACAAATAAGCTTTTCTTCCCCAGTGGAGTTGCCACTATGTTAGGGCCTAAATCTACCTCAGGCTGAGAAAGGTAGGATCTAGGATAACATCATACCATGCTTAACCTGGTAGCTAGCCCTACTAGGTTGGGAGAGGGCTCTCTCCTTGTCAATCTCAGAAAATATGGCCAATGAAAGCTTGAGATGACTGATGTGATGACCGATTTTAGGCTATGTATGTGTACACAGGTGTTTGATTGAATTTGATGATGTTTTGTTGGCTCAAATGTGAATGGCAGATTTGGGCTGGGGGAATGAGGCTCAGTTTTGCAGAGATCTCTATGGGGCAAGGTAGGAAAGTGATTTGGTACTTAAAATTGAGTGAGATGGAGAGGTTTTAGACAGATGAGGAGTTGAAGAGGGCAATAAATTCTCAAGGATCCTCTTCAAACAGCTGAAAACATAAATAACTAAGCAAACCCTAGGTAGAGCACTGCAATTTCAATGGATTCTACCTTTATCCTTGTTTGATTTAGTTAATATGAAGCAAAGAGAGATGATGGCATACATAAAACACATGTAAACTTACAATTATAGAAGGAAACACAATACCAAAGCAAGATGCCACATGAATCCCATAAAGTGTTGCAAACCCTGGTCTATTCCTTAGCCAAATTGCTGAAATGTGTATACAATGAAGCTCCAAGATTTCTAAAAATTCCAACCTTCTGCCAAAGTCCAACCCATACACTATGATAAAATATATACATTTTCTCATCCTTGTACTAAGGGAATTGAGCTCAACCATTTTCTTCAAAATAGAATCAGTTACATTAAACTTGGGCCGAATTTCTTAAAATAGGTGTTGAAGATGAACTCGTATCTCCTAAACCATAGCACCTGTTACAAAATGGAAAGAGGTTTTTGTATATAAGTTCATTTTGGAGAAAAATTTCTCTCAAATTTGGGAAATTCGTTTCCAGTTGCTCGCAATCTGTTCCACAAAATCATCTCTGAAACAGAAAATCATTAAAAATTTAAATTTGTGAAAATGAGTTGTAAAGATCTAGTCACATATCCCAATGCATGACACCTGTGAATAAACTGAAATATTTTTTTTATATATGCCTTGTGTTTAAAAAAAACCTCCTTGGGTTTTAAAAAATTACTTTCCATCTGTTGCAAAATGGCCCCGCACTAAAATGACTAAAACAGTAAAAAATATGAAAAATTTGCTTTGTTTTAATGTAGGCTCCAAATATCACTTTATATCTCCCACATAGTAGTACCTGTGCATAAACTGAAGGAGGTTTTTTTTATTTGGTATGTGATGAACAAAAACCTCTTTCACTTTTGAAAAATTCCTTACCATTATTTCACAAACGGATTTTGTACTAAACTTGTCATTGTGTGCAGCAACTGACCTCAAAACATGCATAACCAAGAATCACTCATTCATTTCGATCATATCTTCTAATCCGGGAGCCGGTTACGGGAGTGTGATATACCGTTGGAAATATTTTTCCGAGCTTCTTCTAATGGACACACTTGTGACATGTTTTGTGCTGAGGATCATGTGCAAAACATCTAACAGAACCAGACATAGTAAGAGCTCATGTTGATCCCTGGTGACAGGCTGCGAAGATTGGAACTAACAGAATCTTAGGAAAAACCACTCTTGTTCAATCTATGGTGAGTATGGCCATTACACTCACCACTATCCCGATCTCCCTGAGTTGAAGAAGCTGCAGGGTAACCATAGGCAAGGGGGATCCTCACAGCAGACA